>JACERR010000037.1:0-2500 GCA_016760335.1 Gastrodia elata | reverse complement strand
CACACATACATACATATATATAGTTACACATACATACACACAAACATAGAGATATTTATATGTGTGTACACACACACATGCACACACACAGAGATTAGTATATAGTGTGCATGTATTGTTGTGTTTGTGTCTATATATATAACTCACAACTGTATATACACACACACACATACACACACACACACACATATAACACATACACACATATTTTATATATACATATATAGCACAAATGCTCATATATATATCCTTATATAGTTGTGAGTGTTTGTGTCCCATATATAAATATATAGATGCACACATACATACACACACACACACACTCATAACACACACACATAGATCTAAGTAGATATGAGTGTGTGTGTGTACGTGTGCCTAACATACATGTGATAACATCTTTAAAACTAATCTCTATATGTATAGCTATATAAATATATAGACACACACACACACACACACGTATAAAATACATGCGTGTATATATATATATATATACATATATATATATATATATACATATATATATATATATATATTAATCTCCATGTGTGTTTGTGTATGTATACCAACCACACACATACACACATACACACATACACATATACATATATATATATATATATATATATATATATATATATATATATGTGTGTGTGTGTGTGTGTGTGTGTGTTTGTTGTGTTGTTGGGTATATATACAGATATATAGACACACACACATAACTTATTTTGTGTGGGACATACTCATATATATTTATCTCTATGTGTGTATGTGTATTATATACATGTATAAAACACACTTATACACACTCATATATACTAATCTCCAAGTGTGTGCATGTGTGTCTATGTGTGGCACACACAGACATACACACACACACATGGAGATAAGTATATATGTATATATGAGGGTGGGTGTGTGTGTGTCCAGTTGTGTGCGTGTCTATATATTTATTTATGATCGTGAGTATGTATACTTAACACACATATATACTTAACACAATCGTAAATATATATAAACACACAAACATGTGTATGTCTCTACATACATGCGTACAGATAATATATATATATATATATACATATATATATATATATATTGATACTCACTACCGTAGATATATTTAGACATACACACTCTTATATACATTTCGATGTATTGTGAGTATGAATACCCAACACACACACTCACATAAGCTTGAAGATAACTATACATGTATATTTGAGTGTATGTGTGTGTCTATATATTTATATACGATCGTGAGTATGTATACTTAACACACATATATACTTATCATAATCGTAAATATATATATAAGCACACAAACATGTGTGTATCTCTACATACATACATATAGATAATATATACATATATATATATATATATATATCAGTGTGCATGTGTTTGGGTATATATATGTGTGTTTAAATATATTTGTTATACACACACACACAGATATATATATATATATATATATATATATATATATATATATATATATATATATATTCATACTCATAATCATAGATATAATTAGACACACACTCATATAAACATTTATATGTATTGTGAGTATGTATACCCAACACACACACTCACACACACACACATAAACACGCACACATAAAGATTTTATATATATGTGTGTGTTTGTGTTGTGTTATACATTTAAGTACACAAATACATACTTATCTCTCTATATGTGTGTGTGTACCCAACACACACACATACTATAAACACACATATATAGAGATAAGTATATATATACCCAATACACACACATACACATGGAGATATATGTGTGTGTGTGTGTGTTGGGTGCACACACACTCATAGAGTTAAGTACATATGTGTGTGCCTATATATAAAACACACAACACACACACACACACATATGTGCTATCACACACACAAACCACACACACACACACACACACACATATATATATATATATATATATAATCTCTATGTGTGTGTATTTTGTGTGTGGGTGTTGGGTATGCATATATATATATGAGTATTTGTGTGTGTGTGTGTGTGAGTTTGTATACCCAACACACACACACACACTCATATAACACACACACCCACGCACACACACACACTGTTTGTATATGTGTGTGATGGGTTTACATGCTCATATATAAAGGTTAGTATATAACACACATGCTCTCATACATAGAGATTAGTATATAACACACACACTCTGTGTTAGTGTATACACACAAACACACACACACTCATATATACTATTCTCTATTTATGTGTGTTTGTGTGTCTATACATGCTCACAAGTATTAATATATACATATATATATGTATATATATATATATATATATATATATATATATGAGTGTATATGTGTGTGAGTATATATCTAGATTTATGTATGTTAATCTCTATATGTGTGGTTGGGTATAAATACTCACAACCATATATAAATATATAGACACACACACATATGTGTTATCACACACACATAGACACACAGACAC
>JACERR010000379.1:27500-30660 GCA_016760335.1 Gastrodia elata | reverse complement strand
ATATTAATCTCTCCTCACACACACACACTCACATACTCATATATACTAATCACTATGTGTGTGTTATAGACACATACACAGACACACCTAGAGATTAGTATATACATATGCATTTGTTTGTGGGTGCCTATAATATATATTTATGTGTGTGATAATCATATATACTAATATATATATAAAAAAATAGAATATATATATATATATATAGTATGAATATCATGTGTCTATATCTATATATTTATATAACACACACATATATATATATAAGTATGTATACCCAACACACACACACACTCACGCACACACATATACAACACACTCATATATATAGACATTGTACACACGTGTGTAGAGATTATTATATATGAGTGTGTGTGTGTGTGAGTGTGTGTGTGTATACCCAACACAAACGCACACACACACACACATACATATATATCGTGATTAGTTTATATGAGTGTGCTTATACATAAAAACTCATATATACTTTTCTCTATGTGTGTGTGTGTCTATATATTTATATATTTTGTGAGTACGAATACCCACACACACGTATGTGTTATATAGACAAACACACACACATTGCGAACCCCCCTCCACCCCCCCCCCCACACACACACACACACATATATATATATATATATATATATATGTATATATATATATAGAGAGAGAGAGAGAGTATATACATAATCTTTATGTATGTGTTATGACTTAGAGTGTGTGTGTGTGTGTATAGATAATCACACTAATAGAGATAAGTATATATGAGTGTATTACACATAGAGAAACACATACACATATATATATATATATATACACACACACATATATATATATATATATATATATATATATATATATATACATATAGTATGTATTCTGTGTCTGTATCTATATATTCATATAACACACACACATAAATATGAGTATGTATACCCAATATATACACACACATAGACACACACACACACACGTATACAGCATAGTCATATATACAAACACACACACGTATGTAGAAATTAGTACAGATGACTGTGTGTGTGTGTGTATTAAGTTTACATACTCACAACCACATATAAATAAATATAATACACATGCATACACATGTATGTATACTCAACATAGACATACACACTCAAAACACACACACATAAAGATTGGTATATATTGGGTATACATACTCACAATTTTAATATCATATAGAGATAAGTATATATGAGTGTGTGTGCCCAAGCCCACACACACACTCATATAAACACACATATAAAGATTAGTATATAGACATACACACATGGAGATAAGTATATATAAGTGTGTGTGTCTGTATGTGTGTAGTCACAATCGTATATAAATATATAGACACACACACACACACTCATAAATATTAATCTATCTGTGTATGTAATTGTGTGTGTATGTGTTTGTATCACACACATACATAGAGATAATAATATATGAGTGTGTTGGGTATATATACTCACACACATATATAATCTCCCACCCACACACAATTATATATATATATATATATATATATATATATGTGTGTGTGTGTGTGTGTGTGTGTGTGTGTGTGTGTGTGTGTGTGTGTGTGCATGTGTGTGTGTGTGTGTGTGTGTGTCCTTGTGTGTGTGTTACACACATATAGAGAATACCATGTGAGTATATCTATTTGTTTATATTACACATACACATTTATGAGTATGTATACCTAACACACACTCACACACACACGTATACAACATACTGATATATATATAGACACACACATGTGTGTAGAGATTAGTATATATGTGTGTGTGTGTGTGTGTATTGGTTATACATAAAAATTAATCTCTATGTGTGTGTGTCTATATACATAGACGACTGTGAATATGTATACCCATCTCTATGTGTGTGTTTGTCTACGAGTATGTATTATGTATATTTGTGTGTGTGCGAGTCTGTGTGTACACTCATATATACTTATCTCCATGTAGAAACTCGCGCACACACACAACACACACACGCACATGTATTTGTGTGTATGATACATATATATACCCAACACACACACACACATAAACTCACACATAGAGATTAGTATACACACACACACGCATATATACTAATATCTTTGAGTGTGTGTATGTGTGTGTCTATGGTCATGAGTATGTATATATGTGTGTGTGTGTGTGCGCGCGCCAACTGTATATAAATACATAGACATATTTGTGTGAGTGTGTGTGTGTGTGTGCCAATCATATATAAATATATTAACATATATGAGTGTGTGTGTGTGTGTTTGTGTGCACACATACAAATTTACACACATAGACATAAGTATATGAGTGTGTGGCACACACATACATGTGTTGAGTGTGTGTGTGATAACACATACCTATGTACTGTGATAACACATATGTGTTTGTGTGCGACACACACAAATAGAGATTAGTATATAACATATACGTGTTATATACAAATCTATAGTATGTGTGTGTCGTATATACAAACTCATATATACAGGCACAGATACACACACACACACCACACATATATAGAGATTAGTATATGTGTGTGCGTGTGTGCGATCCCTATGTGAGTATGTGTTGTGTATGTGTGTGTGATATAATCACATGTGTGCATGTGTATTGGGTATACATACTCACAATTGTATATATATAAGACACGCAAATAGCCAACGCATACATAAATATGCGTGTGTGTTGTGTATACATACTCACATACATACTTATCCCTATGTGTGTGTGTGTCTATGTTTGTTGTGAGTATGTATATATATACTCATAACCGTATATATATAAAGACATATACACACATAGAGATTAGTATATACAAGTGTTTGTGTGTGTGAGTGTGTGTCTATATATATATAATTATGAGTATCTGCATACATATTCACAACACACACACACACACTCATATATACTTATCTCTATGTGTGTGTGTGTGTCATCACACACACATATACACACACACACAAATATACACACTCATTTATACTAATCTAGATACGTGTGTGTTTGTGTGTGTGTGTATGTGAGTATGTATATACAACACACACTCATATAAATTATGTATACCCAACACACACACACACTCACCTATGATTTGGCTATGTGTGCGTCTTATATATATATGGTTGTGAGTATGT
>JACERR010000379.1:15000-22500 GCA_016760335.1 Gastrodia elata | reverse complement strand
TATACACACACACACACATCTATATATATATATATATATATATTCTATTATATATATACCTACACACATACTCATATTCTAATCTTTATGTGTGCTGGGCATACATACACACAACCGTATAAATATATATGTGTGTTTGTGTGTGTGTGTTACTTATATAAATCTTTATCTGTGTGTGTGTGTATATATGTGTATATGTGTATATATGAGTGTGTCAACACACACACACACACACCGTATATATACTCATGTGTGTCACACGCACACACAAATATGCATGCATATAGACACACACTCATAAATACCCAACACATACGTGTGACACTCTCGTATATTCTGATCTCTATGTGTGTGTTTTTGTGTTGTGCATGTGTGATGTGTGTGTTTATATATATATAGACACACAATACAAACACACACACATAGAGATTAGAATACATATATCTATGCGTGTATGATATATATATATATATCAACACACACACAATACAAACACACACACATAGAGATTAGAATACATATATCTATGCGTGTATGATAATGACACACACACACACACAAACACATATATGAGTATGTGTGTGTTTGTGTGTATGTATTGGGTTTACAAACACAATCGTATATAAATATATAGATAGAGAAAAGTATAATAGTATATATATATATATTTATGTTCGTGTGTGTATGTGTGTGTGTGTGTGTTGGATAGACACACACACAAACACCCACAGACACATACACAGATAAATATATACTAAGCTCTATGAATATAAAACAGATTTGTGCGAGTGTGTGTCTATTTATTTATATCCCTATGTGAGTATATATGAGTGTGTGTGTGTGTGTAACACATGTATGTAGTATATTTGAGTGTGTGTTTGTGTATTTATACATGAGTATGTATACCCAACACAAACACACACACACACACACACTCATATATAAATATATAAATATATATATGAGTGTGTGTGTGTGTCTGCATTAATATATGTATGTGCGTATACATATGTATATATATACTTATATTGCTATATATATAGACACACACAAACACACTCATTTATATATATACGCAAATACACACACAAACTCACACACATAGAGATTATTATATATGAGTGTATGTGTGTGTGTGTTGGGTATATATACTCTCAACCTTATATATATATAGACACACACACGTATGTTAAAATTAGTATATATGTGTGTGTGTGTTTTGAGTTTACATACTCACAGTAGTATATATATATATATATATATATATATATATATATATAGACACACACACACACACACACACACACACGTATGTATGCTTCGCACAAACACACACACTCACAAACACACACACATAGAGATTAGTATATATTGGGTATTCATACTCACAATCGTATATTATCATATAGAGATAAATATATGTGAGTGTGTATGCCCAAACCCACACACACTCATATAAAACACACATATAAAGATTAGTATATAGACATACACATATGGAGATAAGTATATATGAGTGTGTGTGTATCTGTATGTGTGTACTCACAACTGTATATAAATATATCGACACACACACTCATAAATACTAATCTATATGTGTGTGTAATTGTGTGTATGTGTGTGTAAGTCTGTGTGTGTGTGTCACACACAAACATAGAGATAAGTATATATGAGTGTGTTGGGTATACATACTCACACACATATATAATCTCTCTCACACACACACAGATATATATATATATATATATATATATATATATATATGTGTGTGTGTGTGTGTGTGTGTGTGTCCTTATGTGTGTTTCACACACACACACATAGAGATAAGTATATATATGTGTGTTGGATATAGATACTCACATACATATATAATCTCTCTCACACACATATACTAACACACTCATATATAGTAATCTCTGTGTGGGTATAATAGACATACACACACACACATAGAGATTAGTATACACACATGGAGATTAGTATACACACATGCATGTCTCTGTGTGTGCTTATAGTATATATCTATGTGTGTGATAATCATATATACTAATCATTATATATATATATATATTTATATATATATATTTATATATATATATTTATATATATAAATATATATATATATATATATATATATAATATGAATACCATGTGTATATATCTATTTATTTATATAACACATACACATATATACGACTATGTATACCCAACACACACTCACACACACATGTATACAACACACTCATATATATAGACACACACATGTGTGTAGAGATTAGTATATATGAGTGTGTGTGTGGGTGTGTGTGTATGTGTGCGTGTTGCTTATACAGAAAAATTAATTTTTATGTGTGTGTGTTTGTGTGTATGTCTATATACATATATACGGTTGTGAATATGTATACCCATCTCTATGTGTGTGCTTATCTACGAGAATGTATTACGTATATTTATGTGTTAGTGTGTGTGCATCCACTCATATATATTTATCTCCATATAGAGACACGCACACACACACAACACACACACACGTGTTTGTGTGTGTGATACATATATATACCGAACACACATAGACACACACATAAACACACATATAGAGATAAGTATACACACACACACACACTCATATATACTAATATTTTTGAGTGTGTATTTGTGTGTGTATGTGTGTGTCTACAGTTGTGAGTATGTATATGTGTGTGTGTGTGTGTGTGCCAACTATATATAAATACATAGACATATTTGAGTGTGTGTGTGTGTGTGTACCAATCATATATAAATATATTGACATATATGACTCTGTGTGTGTGTGTATTTGTGTGCACACATACAAACACACACACATAGACATAAGTATGTATGAGTGTGTGGCACACACAAACACATGTGTTGAGTGAGTGTGTGATAACACATACTTATGTGCTGTGATAACATATATGTGTTTGTGTGTGTGACACACACACATAGAGATTAGTATATAACATATACATGTTATATACTAATCTCTAGTATGTGTGTATCGCACACACAAACTCATATATGCAGGCACAGATACACACACACACACCACACACGTATAGAGATTAGTATATGTGTGTGTGTGTATGATCCTATGTGTGTGTGTTGGGTATGAGTTTGTGTGTGTGAGATATAGACACATGTGTGTGTGTGTATTGGGTATACATACTCACAACCGTATATATATAAGACACACACATAACCAACATATACATGAATGTCTGTGTATGTTGGATATACATACTCATATACATACTTATCCCTACATGTGTGTGTGTCCATGTTTATGGTGAGTGTGTATACACATACTCATAACCGCATATATATATAGACACACACATGCAAACACACACACATAGAGATTAGTATATATGAGTGTTTGTGTGTGTGAGTGTGTGTGTCTATATATATATACGATTATTAGTATCTACATGTATATTCATAATACACACATACACACACTCATATATACTTATCTCTAGGTGTGTGTGTGTGTGTCATCACACACATGTACACACACACACAAACATACAAACTCATTTATACTAATCTATATACGTGTGTGTTTGTGTGTGTGTGTGTGTGAGTATGTATATAGAACACACACTCATATAAATAATGTATACTTAATACAACACACACACACACACACACTCACGTATGTGTTGGCTATGTGTGCGTCTTATATATATATCATTGTGAGTATGTATACCTAATATACACACACATATATTGAGATAAGTATATATGAGTGTGTGTGTGTGTGTGCATAGTATATATGAGTATCACACATACAAATACACACATATGGAGATTAGTATATATGAGAGATTAGTATATGGCTTGGGTGTATGTATACTAATCTTTATGTGTGTGTGTGTGTGTATCTCATATATATCGCACACACATGTTGGGTAACACACACACATGTGCCACAACAACACACACACACACACACATACACACACACACACACACACACACACACACACACGCATGTAGTGTGACTCATGCACACACTCATATATACTTATATCTATAGAGATGACTATGTATATATGCTCACAACATATACATGAGTGTATTATGGGTATGTATACTCAATTTATCTCTATGTGTCTGTGTATAGTTATCACACACACACATATTCATATATGGTTACACACACTCATATATACTAATCTTTATATGTAGGTGTGTGTGTATGTGTATTTGTGTGTTGGGTATATGAGTGTGAGTATATATATGTATGGATCACACACACACACACAAACATGCACACATAGAGATTAGAATATATGAGTGTTTATGTGTGTGTGTGTGATATAGGCACACACAGACATATAGATAAGTATAAATGTATATAACACACACACATGTGTGTTACACGACACACACACACACACACACACACACACACACACACATAGATATAAGTATATATGTGTGTGTGTGTGTGTGTGGCACATATGTGTGTGAGGTATACATGTATACTTGTCTCCTTATCTATGTGTGCCTATATCACACACACACGCATACACACATACATACACACACGCACACATACGCATATATACTAATCTCTATGTGTGTGCCCGTATGTTATATCTGTGTGTGTGTGATAACACATACGTGAGTGTGAGTATGTATATCCAACACACACGTGTGTATACATGTATATAGCATGTGTGTGTGTGCCAATGTATAAACATAGGCATATATACATACATACACACACCACAATCACACACACACACACATAGAGAAAAGTATATATGAGTGTGTGTGTGTATGTGTGTTGGGTATACATACTTATAATCATATACACACACTCATGTGTTGGGTATACATACTCACAACCACACACACACATATATATATATATATATATATATATATATCTGTGTGTGTGTGTGTGATTGTGTGTGTGTGTTTGGGTGTGCATGTATGTGTGTGTGAGTGTGTGTGTTGCATACACAATTATCAATATATATATATATATATATATACTAATTTTTATGTGTATATACACATAATGATAAGTAAAAGTGTAATATATATAGGTGTGTCTATATATTTATATATTGCACACACATAAAGATTAGTATATATAAGTGTGTGTGTGTTTATGTATATATATATATACCTACTCATATATATAAATATATGAGTCTACATAGACAAACACATATGTGTTATTACACACACAAAGACTATGTGTGTCTATGAGTGTAACACACGCACACAGACACTCATACGCACACATATACGCAGAGATAATCTTTGTATATGAGTATGTATACCCAATATATAGAGCTTATGTGTGTGTGACACACAAACATGCACACTCATATATAGACACACATAGACACACTCCATATATACTTATATACTTATATGTGTGTGTGTGTTTGTGTGAGTATGTATACCTAACACACACAGACACACTCATATATATATATATATATATGTGTATACGATAACACATACTTGTACGAAATATAATCTATGAGTGTGTGTGTGTGTATTATATATATATATATATATATATATATATATATATATATATATATATATGTGTTTGTCTTTGTGTGTGTGTGTGTGTATAGACACGGAGATAAGTATATATGAGGGTGTGTGCGTGTTTGTGTGTATCTGATTGACTTGAATATATATATGTATATAACACACACACACACACTCACATATACTCTCTTATATACTTATCTCTATGAGTATACATACTCAAAACCATTTATGTGAGTGTGTGTGTGTGTGTATATTGAGACACACATACACACATACACGCACTTATACTTATCTCTCTGTGTGTGTGTGTGTGTCTCTACATACACACAAACGCACACTCATATACACAGTTGTGAGTATGTATACTCATACAGAAAAGTTTATATGAGTATATGTGAGTGTGTTTGTGTATTATAAATATAGACATGTCACTCATATATATACATACAAAAATAGACTCATATATACTTATCTCCATGTGTGTATATGTGTGTATAGACACACACACAAACACAAATACAGATATATAGAGATTAATATATATGAGTGTGTGTGTTTGTGTACCTGCCTCTACACAAACATAACACACACACATAAACATGTGTTAGGTATACATACTCACAACTGTATACAAATATATAGACACACAGATACACAAACACACATAGAGATTAGTATATATGAGTGTGTCCCTGTATGTGTTGGGCATACATACATACATAATAATATATATGCACATATATACATGTATATAGGCATAGATAGACACTGTGTGTGTGTGTGTGTGTGAGTATGTATATCGAACACAGTGTGTATGTGTATGTTAGCTATACATACTCATAATACACACACACACATAGAGAGATTAGTATGTATACTCAACACACACATGTGTGTGTGTGCATATGCTCACACTTATATATACATGTAAAATTATGCATATATGAGTGTGTGTGTGTGTGTGTATATATATGGTTGTAAGTATGTATACCCAAGTATATAACTAATCTATATGTGTGTGTGTGTCTCAATATTTGTGTGTGTGTGTTGAGTATACACACCCACACACACATGGATATGTATACATACTCACAACATATGTGTTATATAGACACAATAGTGTGTGTGAGTGTGTGTGTGTGTGTCAATATAACACATACATTGTGACACACACACATTCATAGAGATTATATATATCTATGTTGGGTATACATACTCACACTTATATAACACGTGTGAGTGTGTGTTTGTGTGTATAAGTGTACACACACAGATACACACACACACAGACACACACATAGAGATATATATGTATGTGTGTGTGTGTCTATATACAGATATATGGTATGTGTGTGTGCGTGTCACACACACATAAAGATAAGTATATACGACTGTTTATGTGTGTGTGAGCACTAGAGATATACACACATACATATAGAAACACATATTTGTGTGTGTGACAGTATATAAATATATAGAGATTAATATATATATATATATATATATACACACACACACACACACGACACACACACACATTCATCGCGTGTGTGTGTGTGTGAGAAACCTATATATACCCACACAACTGCGCACACACACACCACACACACATACACACACACATTCATATATTATCTAGACACACACACATAGTTGTGAGTATCACACAAACACACACTACTCATATGTGTGTGTGTGTGTGTTATGAGTATGTATGCTCAACTCATGTTATGGGTGTGTGTGTATACATATCTGTGTGTATGTTATAACAAATATGTGTGTGTGTGGGTATGAGTATGTATACCCAACACACACATATATGTGTTATCACACATACACATAGATATATATACATATGTGTATCAAACACATACTCACACATGAGTATGTGTGTCTGTATGCATGTATGTAGACACACACACGCACACACGTGCCACAACACGCACACACACA
>JACERR010000379.1:7500-12500 GCA_016760335.1 Gastrodia elata | reverse complement strand
ACATATTATGAGTATGTCTATGAGTGTAACATACACACACACATACCCAATAAATAGAGCTTATGTGTGTGTTACACATAAACACACACTATATATATACTTATATACTTATATGTGTGTGTGTGTGTGTGTTTATGTGAGTATGTATACCCAACACACACACATACACTCATATATACTACTCATATATATATATATATATATATATATATATATATATATATATATATATATATGTTTGTGTTTGTGTGTGTGTGTATGTGTCACGCACACATCAACACACACACAATGAGATAAAAGATAAGTATATATGACTGTGCATGTGTGTATGTGTGTGTTTCTATGTATATATATGAGTGGCATATATAAATATATATATATATATATATATATATATATATATATATATATATATATATATATATATATAGATAATACACTCACACACACTCTCATATATACTTATCTCTATGAGTACACATACTCAGAACTATTTATGTGAGTTCGTGTGTATATTGAGATATACACCCACACATATACACTCTTTTACATATCTCTATGTGTGTGTGTGTGTTTGTGTCTCTATATACACACAAACACACACTCACATATACAGTTGTGAGTATGTATACTCATAAAGATATGTTTATATGAGTGTGTGTGAGTGTGTGTGTGTGCTATAAATATATATATGTCACTCATATATATACACACAAATATACACTCATATATACTTATCTCCATGTGTGTGTGTGTGTATATATAGACACATGCACACAAACACAAACACAGATACATAAAGATTAGTATATATGAGTGTGTATGTTTGTGTGATTGCCTCTATACAAATATAACACACAAATATGTGTTAGGTATACAAACTCACAACTATATAAAAATATATATACACACAAACACACACATAGAGATTAGTATATATGAGTGTGTGCATGTGCGTGTTGGGTATATATACATATATAAAAATATATATACACATACAGATATGTATATATGCACATACAGACACTGTATGTGTGTATGAGTTTGTATATCCAACACAGTATGTGTGTGTGTGTATGTTGGCTATACATACTCACAACACACACACATAGAGATTAGTATGTATACCCAACACACACATGTGTGTGTGTGTGCACATACTCACACTTATATATATATATATATGTAAAATCATACATATATGAGTGCTTGTGTGTATTTACATATGATTGTGAGTATGTATACCCAGGTATATAACTAATCTCTATGTGTGTGTGCATGTCTTGATATTTGTGTGTGTGTGTATTGAGTATCACACACACATATGGATGTGTATACATACTCACAACATATGTGTTATATAGACACAATAATGTGTGCGAGTGTGTGTGTGTGTGTCAATATAACACATACATTGTGACACATATACACACACTCACACACTCAGACACACATACACACTCACACCCTCAGACACACACACACATATATATAGATTATATATATCTATAATGGGTATACATACTCACACTTGTATAACATGTGTGAGTGTGTGTGTTTGTGTGTATGAGTATACACACACAGACACACACATAGAGATATATGAGTGCGTGTCTATATACAGATATATGGTATGTGTGTGTCACACACACATGAAGATAAATATATATGAATGTGTGTGTGTGTGTATATAGACACACACACACATACTTAGAAACACATACATGTGTGTGTGACAGTATATAAATATATTTAGATTAATATATATATATATATATATATATATATAGACACACACACACACACACGCACACTCACATTACACACACACTCTCATCGTCTGCATGTGTGTGTCTCTATGTGTGTGTGTTTGTGTGTGTGTCAACCCTATATATACCCACACAACTGCACACACACACTCATATAACATATAGACACACATAGTTGCGAGTATCTCGCAAACACACACGTACTCATATGTGTGTGTGTGTGTGTGTGTTATAAGTATGTATGCCCAATTCATGTTATGAGTGTGTGTGTATACATATATGCGTGTGTGTCATAACACATATGTGTGTATGTTGGTATGAGTATGTATACCCAACACACACACACATATGTGTTATCACACACACATAGATACATATATACATTTCTTTGTATGCATGTATGTAGATACACACACACGTACATGTACAGACACAGACACATAGACACACACACACTCACTCATATATACTTATATATATGTGTGTGTGACACTCACATACTAATCTTTATATATACTCATATGTTATATACATGAGTGTGTGTGATAACATAGATGTGTGTGTATCTATATATATTATATGCGTGTGTATATATATGAGTATATATATCACACACACACGCGCACACTTATATATATATATATATATATATATATATGATCATGAGTACGTATAGCTAACACACACATAAAGACACACACACACACATGCATAAACACACCAAACACACACACACACACACACACTCATATATACTTAAGTATATGTTCATGTGCACAGTCATATATACTAATCTCTATATATACTCATATGTTATACACATGAGTGTGTCTGATAACACTGATGTGTGTGTATCTATATATATTATATGTGTGTGTGTGTATATGAGTTGATATATCACACACACACAGATATATATATATATGTATATATATTTATGATTATGAGTATGTATACCTAACACACACATAAAGATACACACAGGCACTATTTGTATATAACACATATGTGTGTGTCTATATATACTCGTATATACACACACACACAGGTTGTCTGTATCTTTACATATACTCATATGGTATATACATGTGTTATGTGTTTGTGTGTGTGTGACACACACACACTCATATAATTATTTGTGTGTCGCACACACACACACACATATATACTTATCTCTATGTGTGTGTGTGTCTAAATACATATATACAATATACACACACTCATATATACTAATCTCTATGTATGTGTGTGTGTGTTGGGTATACATATTCACAATAGTATATATATAGACACACACACACACACACACTCATATATAATAATCTCTATGTGTGGTGTGTGAGTTTGTGTCTGTGTGTGTTGGGTATACTTACTCACAACTGTATATCTATATATAAATATAGATATATATGTATATAGACACACACATATATGTGTTATCACCCACACATAGATAAATATATAGAGCATGTATATGAATATATAACACATACATGTGTGTGTCTATATATTTACATATAGTTGTGAGTATGTATACCCAATACACATATACACACACATATGTGTGTTGGGAATAGATACTCACAATCATAAGTTTGTGTATATGTATGTGTATTTGTGTGTGTTGGGTATACAAACTCACAACCGTATATAAATATATATACACACACACCTATGTGTTATATATTCATATACATGCTCTATATAATTATCTATGTGTGTGATAATACATATGTGTATTTGTCTATATACTTATATATCTATATATATATATAGATATACGATTGTGAGTTCTTTTTATATATATATGAGTGTGTCTCACACTCATGTATACATATCTCAATGTGTGGTATATATGTGTGTGTGTTGTGTGTGTGTGTATGTGACATACACACTCATATACATATACACATATGTGTGTATATACTAATCTATCTCTCTCTCTCTCTCTCTATATATATATATATATATATATATATATATATATATATATACTTATACTTATCTCTATATGTGTGTATGTGTGTATGTATGTCTATGTTTGGGGTATCTATTTATTTAGTATGTATATATATATATGTATGTGTGTGTATTTGTAAGACCATAAATATATGTAGACACACACACTCGTAACACATATATAGACACACACACACAAACACACATAGGGATATGTGTATATGTATGTGTGTGTATATGTGCATACTCGTTGGGTCATGTTTGTGTGTGTGTGTGTGTGTGCACACTCATGTATGTGTGTGTGTGTTGAGTGTGTGTCTATGTCACAAACAAACACACATAGAGATAAGTATAAATATATAGACACACACATGGGTATATATACCCATGTGTGTGTGTGTGAGTAAACACACACTCACACACACAATCATACACATGCACACACACACAAACACACATACACAAATCTCTATAGACACACAAACACACACACACTCATATATACTAATATTTATGTGTTTGTGTGTGTGTGTGTTGGGTAGACACACACACACACACAAAGTGTGTGTGTTGTGTGTTGGGTATATATACATATAACGTGCACACATACACACACACACACATACACCAACACACACATACACACACACACACGTATATATATATGTGTGTGTGTGTGTTAAGTATACTTACACATAGAGATAAGTATATATGAGTGTGTGCATTGGGTCACACACACGTATTTACTAATCCTTATGTGTGTGTGTGTGTGTTGCATATATATACACACACATACACATGCATATATATATATATATATATATATATATATATATATATATATATATGTATATGTATATATATTAACACAATCACACACACATGTTCACAATCGTATATAAATATGTGTCTATATATAAATATACTCACAATTTTATATAAATATGTGTGTATATTATACATGTTCACAACCGTATATTTGTGTGTGTCTATATATATATAAATATTAACACACACTTATATATACATATCTCTATGTGTGTGTGTGTGCATGTCTATACAGGCACACACACATAGAGATACGTATATATTAGTATGTGTGTCTATGTGCAATGGGTATACATACAACCATATATTCGTATAAATATATATACACACACACCATATATGTATATGTATATATATATATATATATATATGAGTGTGTGTACGTGTTATATTAGTGTGGTTGTGTGTGTGTGTTGGGTATACAGACTCACAACCAAAAATAAA
>JACERR010000379.1:0-2500 GCA_016760335.1 Gastrodia elata | reverse complement strand
TCTCTAGTATATGTGGTCGCACACACAAAGTCATATATACAGGCACATATACACACACACACACCACACCATATGGAGATTAGTACATGTGTGTGTGTGTGTGTGATCCTTATATGTGTGTGTTGGGTATGAATTTGTGTGTATTCTATTGTGCATACTCACAACTGTATATATATAAGATACACACATAACCAACACATATGTGAGTCTGTGTATCTATGTGTTGGGTATACATACTCACATACATACTTATCCTTATGTGTGTGTGTCTGTGTTTGTTGTGAGTGTGTATACTCATATATACTTAACTCTATGTGTATATCTATATATTCATATATATCTATGTATATAAATATATATGATTTGTGTTTATATAAACACATGATATGCATACTCTCTCACACATACACTGTATATATAAATATATTAGTATATATGAGTGTGTGTGCTTATATATAGACACATATTTATGTCACTCACACATACACACACCCATAGAGATTAGTATTTGTGTGTGTGTTTGTGTGTGATCCCTATCTGTGTGTGTTTGGTATGAGTTTGTGTGTATACTATTGTGCATACTCATAATCGTATATATATAAGATATACACAAATAAATATATACTAATTATATGAATATATAACACATACGTGTGTGTGTCTATTTATTTATATCTCTATTTGAGTATGTATGAGTGTATCTGTGTGTGTGATAACTCATATGTGATTGTATATGTATACATAAGTATGTATACCCAATACACACACACACACACACACTTATATATATATATATATATATATATATATATATATATATATATATATGAGTGTGTGTGTGTGTATTTATGTGTATGTATACATATGTATATATATATACTTATATTCATCTATATATAGACACACACACACATAAACAGACACACTTATTTATATATATACATAAATACACACACAAATACACATACATAGAGATTAGTATATATGAGGGTGTGTGTGTGTATTTTGAGTATATAGACTCACAACCCTATATATATATAGACACATACACACATATACATAGAGATTAATATATATGAGTGCGGGGATATGTGTGTGTGTGTTGGGTATACATACGTGAGATTAGTACATATGACACGCAGTTATAGTATGTATATCCAACCCACACACACACACGTATATTTATATATGGTTGTGAGTATGTATATATATATATATATATGTATATAACACATACATATTAGTATATATGAGTGTGTGTGTATGTATGATGGGTATACATATGTCAATATATTTATATACAGTTGTAAGCATATATACCCAATGGTATAATATACATCTTTATATATATATATAGGCACACACACACACATAATGACTAGTATATATGAGTCTGTGTATGTGTGCGCATGTATATGAATATATAATATATACATACATACATACATGCATACACACACACACAGACACACTCATATATACTAATCTCTATGTGTGTGTGGTGTGTGTCTATATATATAGACATGTATATGTGTGTGTGTGTGTTAGTGTGTGTGTGTGTTGGATATTTATAAATAAGATATAAGTATATACGAGTGTGTCTGTGTATTGTGTTTGTATGTGTGTGTGTGTGTGTGTCTATACAGTTGTAAGAATATACACACATATGTACATGTTATCTATGTGTGTGTATTTACATTTATATATGATTATAAGTATGTACACCTAACACACACAGAACCATATATAAATATCACACACCGACACACCACATATGACTGTGTGTCAGTGTTGGGTCACACACACACTCATATATATACACTAACACACACACACATATATATATTTCCATGTGTGTGTGTTACACACATATATAGTATATATGAGTGTGTGTGTTTGCGTGTGTTACCATATACTCACAATAGTACACACACACACTCATATATAATAACCTCTATGTGTGTGTGTTTGTGGTTGTGTGTGTGTACTATTATGAGTATGTGATGTGTGTCTCTATGTGTGTATTTGTGTATGTGTGCACACAACTCATATATACTAATCTCTATGTTGATTGGGTGTGTGTGTGTTGGGCACACACACACCAACAAATGTAAACACACACACACACACACCCATATATACTAATCTCTATGTATGTGTGTTGGGTATATATACTCACAACCGTATATATATACACATAGTATATATATATATATATACACACAAACACACACACACGCACAAACCAACACACACCCACACACCCATATATATATCTGTTGTGTGTTGGGTATACATACTCACACTCACACATACACACACGTGCACACACACACACTCATTATGACACACGCACACCCACACTCATATATACTTATCTCTATTTGTGTGTGTGTTATATAGCATGTGCATGTATAGATATAACACATATGTGTCAACATACATGTATATTTATATATGGTTGTGAGTATGTATACCCAACACAAACACATACACACAC
>JACERR010000378.1:12500-15000 GCA_016760335.1 Gastrodia elata | reverse complement strand
ATATATATATATATATGAGTGTGTGTATGTGTTAGTATATATAACATGTATCTATATATATATATATATATATATATATATATATATATATATATATATATATAAGCACACACACACGCACACACGTTTATATTATATATAAATATATAGATACACACACATAAGTGTTATATACACACATTGAGATTAGTATATAAATATATATAGAGATATAATCACTCACACACAAATCTCTATATATGTGTGTGTGTGTTTATATATTTTTGTATGCCTATATATATAGACACACATGCACACACACACACACTCATATATTAATCTTCATGTATGTGTGTGTCTATATATATATATATATATATATGTGTGTGTGTGTGTGTGTGTGTGTAAATAAATATACGGACACACACACACATATGGAGATTAGTATATATGAGTGTGTGTGTGTGTGTATGTGTGTGTCTATATATATAAGCGTATATAAATATACAGACACCCACACATGTAGATTTGTGTGTATGTGTGTATTGTGGGTATACAAACTCATACACACACACCTGGAGATTTATATAACATATACGTGTATATTATATTTGTGTCAATATATTTATATACAATTGTGAGTATGTATTTATATACCCAACACACACATATACATACTCACAACTGTATATGAATATATAGACACACATAAGTAACACACACGCATGTGTTATATATATCTCCGTATGTATGTGTGTGAGTATGTATACACATGTATGTGTTATATATACACATACGGGTGTGTGTCTATATAGTTATATACGGATGTGAGTATGTATACCCAACACACACACACACACTCATATATATTGATCTCTATGTGTGTGTGTTTGTGTGTATGTGTATAAGTGTGTGTGTTTGTGTGTATGTGTATATATGTGTATATGTCTATATATTTATATATTTATATATATTGACACACATACACATGTTTGTATATACATATTATATAATTAATCTGTACACACACAGATATATATATATATATATACATTTTTATTAAAATATTTGAGTGTGTGTGTACGCATGTGTATACATATTTATATACGGTTGTGAGTACATATACCCAACATACACACACTTTCATATATACTAATCTCTATGTGTGTGTGGTTGTTATATTTTAATATTTATATGTATATATATTTGTGTGTGTATAGAGGTTAGTATATATGAGTGTGTGTATGTGTGTGTGTGCGTGTGTTTGTATGTGTGTGTGTGCGTGTCTGTATGTATGTATGTAAAAGACACACATACACACAAATACATATTCACAATCGTATATTTATATATAGACACACACACGCACACACACACATACATAAACACACTCTTATATACTAATCACAATGTGTGTGTGTGTATAATATATATATATATATATATATATATATACGGTTATGAGTATGTGTTTATGTGTGTGTGTGTGTGTCTACATCCATGCATACAGACACACACACAGACACACTCATATAAACTAATCTCTACACACACACACACACATATATATTCATATATATATTAAAATATGGCAAACATACACACATAGAGATAAGTATATATAAGTGTGTGTTGGATATATACATATATCTATGTGTCTATGATAACACACACGTATGTGTTATATACATGTGTGTGTGCGTGTGTTGGGTACACATACTCACAACCGTATATACACGCACACAATCTTATGTGTTAGCATATATACCTACATAGACACACACACACATAGAGATCAATAAATATGATTGTGTGTGTGTGTTTACATAAAGATAAATATATATAAGTGTGTGTGTGTATACGCATACATGCACACACACACATATGTTTATACTGCACAGACACACACACACAGATATATATACATATATGCATACATGCACACACACACATACGTGTGTGTGTTTGATAGACACACACATGTATGTATTTCATACTAATCTCTATAAGTGTGTGTGTGTATATGTATATATATATATATATATATACATGTGTATCGCATACACACAGATATACATAACACATATGTGTGTGTGTGTTTATATATAGTGACGAGTATATATGAGTGTGATCTATATATAAATATAAATATATATATAAATATATATATATATATATATATATATATATATATATATATATATATATGGTTGTGAGTATGTAGATACATACATACACACACACATTTGGAGATAAGTATATATGAGTGTGTGTGTGTGTCTATATGCATGTATGTAGAGACACACAAATATATATAAATGAGTATGTATACCCAACTCACTATATTTATATATAGTTATGAGTATGTAAGCCCAACACACACACACACACACACACAGACACAGACACACGCACACACACACACAGACACATACACACACACACACACATTTATACTGCACAGACACACACACAGATATATATATACATCCATATATATATATAAGTATAAATGTATACA
>JACERR010000377.1:0-30124 GCA_016760335.1 Gastrodia elata | reverse complement strand
TTTTAAGAAATTCTAGGTATTTTGCAATTCAGGAGCTGCAACACGCTGGAGCGCTTTTTGCCACGGCAACATGCGTGTAGCGCTTTTCGCCCACCGGTGCGCGGCTACTAATAGGTAGACATTTAATATATTCGGTCCCACTAGGGTCCAAGGGACCTTAAAAAACCAAAAACCATGAAATTTTAGCCATTCAAAGCCAAAAACTGGGCAGCTTTTAAGAAATTCTAGGCATTTGCAATTTCAGGGCACTACAGCTTGCTGAATCGCGCTGGAGCCCTTTTTGCGCTAGCAGAGCGCGGTAAGCGCTTTTCGCGCAGCAGCGCGCGGCTAAAATATGTTCACATTTGATATAATTCAGTCCATCTAGGGTTCAAGGGACTTTAAAATACAAAAAATCATGAAATTTTGGCTATTTCAGCAAAAACTGGGCAGTTTTTAAAGGAAATTCTAGACATTTTGCAATTTCAGGCGCTGCAGCGCGCTAAATCGTGCTGGAGCGCGATTCTCTAAAATAGGTTTATATTGATATAATTCACCTCCCGCTAGGGTCCAAGGGACCTTAAATATAAAAACCAGGAAATGTTTAACATTTTAGCCAAAACTGGGCAGTTTTTAAGAAATTATAGGCATTTTTTTCAATTTTAGGCGCTGCAGCGCACTGAAACACACTGGAGCGCGCTGAAACGCGCTCGAGTGCTTTTTGCACGGCAGCGCGCGGCAGCGCTTTTCGCTCGGTAGCGCGCGGCTAAAAATAGTTAGACATTTAATATAATTCAGTCCCACTCGGGTCCAATGGACCTTAAAAAACTAAAACCGTGAAATTTTAGTTATTCAAGTCAAAACTAAGCAGTTTTTAAGAAATTCTAGGCATTTTGAATTTCAGGCGCTACAGCGCGCTGAAACGCACTGGAGCAGTTTTCGCGTGGCGGTGCACAGTAGCGCTTTTCGCGCAGCAGCGCGCGGCTAAACTAGGTTCATATTTGGTAATAGTTCAGTCCCCGCTAGGGTCCAAGGGACCTTAAAATACAAAAACCGTGAAATTTTGGCCATTTCAGCCAAAACTAGTCAGTTTTTTATGAAATTCTAGGCATTATTAAACAGATTCAGGGCGTTGCAGTACCCTGAATTGTGCTGAAGCGCTTTTGGAGCAGCAGCGCACGTATCGCTTTTAGCGCTGCGACGCGGGGCTAAAATAAGTTCACATTTGATATAATTGAGTCCCACTATGGTCCAAGGGAACTTTAAAGTACCAAAAAATCGAGAAATTTTTGGCATTTTCAAGCCAAAACTGGGCAGTTTTAAGAATTCTAGCATTTTACAATTTCACGTAGTGGTAGCTCTGCAGCACGCTATAATCGCGCTCGAGTGCTTTTCGAGCGCGGCCGCGCGATAGTGTTTTTTTCCGCGCAATGGAGCACGATAGAGCTTTTCGCAGCTGCAGAGCGTGGCTAAAATATGTTCACATTTGATATAATTCATTCCCGCTAGGGTCTTAGGAACCTTAAAATACCAAAACCGTGAAATTTTAGTCATTTCAGTAAAAACTGAGCAGTCTTTAAGAAATTATAGGCATTTTGCAATTTTAGGCGCTGAAGCGCACTAAATCGCGCTACAGCGCTCTTCGCGCTGGAGTGCTCGGTAGCGCTTTTCGCGCTCTAGCGCGCGGCTACAATAGGTTCACATTTGATATAATTCAGTCCCACTAGGGTCCTACGAACTTTAAAATACCAAAACCATGAACTTTTAGCCATTTAAGCCAAAACTCGGCAGTTTTTAAGAAATTATATACATTTTGCAATTTCAGGCACTGCAAGCGCGCTGAATCGGGCTAGAGCGCCTTTCGCGCGGCAGCGCGCGGGAGCTATTTTCGCGCTATAGTGCAGGGAAGCGCTTTTCGCGCGGTAACGCGTGGCTAAAATAAGTTCACATTTGATATAATTCAGTCCCACTAGGATCCAAGGGACCTTAAAATACCAAAACCGTGAAGTCTTAGCTATTTCAGCCAAAACTGCACAGTTTTTAAGGAATTCTTGGCATTTTGCAATTTCAGGCGCTGCAGCGCACCGAATCGCACTGGAGCGCTTTTTGCACGGCTGCTCGCGGCTAAAACAGGTTCACATTTGATATAATTCAGTCACACTAGGGTCCAAGGGACCTTAAAATACCAAAACCATGACATTTTGGGAATTCAAGCGAAAACAGGGCAGTTTTTAAGAATTTCTAGGGATTTTGCAATTTCAGGGGCTGAAGTGCTGAATCGCGCTGGACCGCTTTTCGTGCAGTAGCGCGCGCTTGCGATTTTCGCTCTGCACCGCGTGGCAGTACTTTTCGCGCGGTAGCGCGCGGCTAAAATAGGTTCACATTTGATATAATTTTGTCCCACTAAAGTCCATGGGACCTTAAAATACCAAAACTGGGAAATTTTGGCTATTCAAGCCAAAGCTGAGCAATTTTTAAGAAATTCTATGCATTTGCAATTTCAGGCGCTGCAGCGCGCTGAATCATGCTGGAGCGCTTTTCGCACAGTAGCATTTTTCTTGCGGTGGCACTTTTCGTGCGGTAGCGCGAGACTAAAATAGGTTCGCATTTGATATAATTCAGTCCCACTAGGGTCAGAGGAACCTTAAAATACAAAAAGTAAGAAATTTGGCTATTTCAGAAAAAACTGGGCAGTTTTTAAGAAATTCTATGCATTTTGCAATTTCAGGCGTCGCAGCGCGCTGGAGCGATTTTCGCGTGGTAGCGTTATTCGCGTGTTAGCGCGCGGTAGCACTTTTCGCGCGGTAGCGCGCAGCTAAAATAGGTTCACATTTGATATAATTCAGTCCCACTAGGGTCCAAAGGACTTTAAAATTCCAAAACCGTAAATTTTTGGCCAAAACTAAGCCGTTTTTAAAAAATTCTTAGCATTTTACAATTTCAGGCGCTGTAGCGTGGTGAATCGCGCTGGAGCATTTTTCACGTGATAGCGCTTTTTGTGCTGCAGCGCGCGGTATGGCTTTTCGCACGGCATCGCGCGATTGCGCTTTTCGTGCGGCAGTTCGCGGCTAAAACAAGTTCACATTTGATTTAATTCGGTCCCACTAGGGTCCAAGGGACCTTAAAATCCAAAAACCGTGAGATTTTGCTCATTTGAGCCACAACTGGGTAGCTTTTAACCAAAACTAAGATGTTTTTATGAAGTACTTGGCATTTTGCAATTTCAGGCGCTGCAGCGCGCTAAATCGCGATGGAACGTTTTTCGCACGCAGCACGCGATATTGCTTTTAGTGCGGCAACTCGCGACTAAAACAAGTTCACATTTGATATAATTCAGTCCCACTATGGTCATAGGTACTTTAAAATACCAAAACCGAGAAATTTTGGCTATTTCAGCAAAACCTGGAAAGTTTTTAAGAAACTCTAGTCATTTTGCAATTTCAGGCGCCGCAGCGCGCTGAATCGCGCTGGAGCACTGTTCGAGCGGCAGCACGTGTGAGCGCTTTACGCGCGGTAGTGCGCGGTAACGCACTGTTTAAATAAGTTCACATTCGATATAATTCAGTCCCACTAGGGTCCAAGGGACCTAAAAATACCAAAACCGTGAAGTTTTGGACATTTCATCCAATACTGCGCAGTTTTTAAGGAATCCTGGGTATTTTACAATTTCAGGCGGTACAGCGCGCTGCAAAATGCTGGAGAGCGCTGCAGCGCTTTTCGCGTTGCAGCGATATAGCACTTTTCGCGCGGTAGCGCACCGTTAAAATAGGTTCATATTTGATATAATTGAGTCCCATTAAGGTCCTAGGGACCTTAAAATACCAAAACCGTGAAGTTTTGGCCATTTCAACTAAAGCAAAGCAATTTTTAAGAAAATATTGGCATTTTGCAATTCAGGCGCTGCAGCGCGCTGAATCGCGCTAGAGCATTATTCGCACAGTAGCGCTTTACGCGCGGTAGCGCGCGGTAGATCTTTTCGCGTGGTAGCGCGCAGTAGCGCTTTTCGCGCTCTAGCGCGTGGCTAAAATAGGTTCACATTTGATATAATTCACTGCCACTAGGGTCCAAGGGACCTTAAAATAGAAAAAACCGTGAAATTTTGGCCATTTCTGCCAAAACTGGGCAATTTTTAAGAAATTCTAGGCATTTTACAATTTTAGGCGCTGCAACGCGCTGAATCGCACTGGAGCGCTTGTCGCGCAGTAGCGCTTTATGCTCGATAATGCTTTTCGCGCTGCATTGCTCGGTAGCGCTTTTCGCGCGGCAGCGCGCCATAGCGCTCTTCGCGGTCTAGTGCGCGGCTACAATAAGTTCACATTTGATATAATTCAATCCCACTAGGGTCCTACGGACCTTAAAATACCAAAATCATGAAGTTTTAGCCATTTCAGCCAAAACTAAGCAATTTTTAAGAAATTATTGGCATTTTGCAATTTCGGGACCTGCAGCGCGCTGAATCACACCGGGGCCCTTTTTGCGCGGCAGTGCGCGATTGCACTTTTCGTGCTGCAGCGCGCGGCTAAAATAAGCTCACATTTGATATAATTATGTACCACTATGGTCGAAGGGACCTTAAAATACTAAAATCGTGAAGTTTTCGCCTTTTCGGCCAAAACTAAGTAGTTTTTAAGAAATTCTTGGCATTTTGCAATTTCAGGCGCTGGAGCGCTTTTCGTGCTGCAGCGCGCGATAGCACTTTTTGCGTGGCAGCTCAAGGCTAAAACAAGTTCACATTTGATATAATTCAGTCCCACTATGATCTAAGGGACCTTAATATACCAAACAGTGAAATTTTGGCAATTCAAGCCAAAACTGAGCAGTTTTTAAGAAATTCTAGGCATTTTACAATTTTAGGCGTTGCAGCGCGCTGAATTGCACTGGAGCGCTTTTCGCGCGGCGGCATGCGGCTAAAATAGGTACACATTTGATATAATTCATTACCACTAGGGTCCAAGAGACCTTAAAATACCAACACCGTGAAATATTGGTCATTCAAACCAAAACTGGGAAGTTTTTAAGAAATTCTACGCATTTTCTAATTTCACGGGCTGCAGCGCGCTAAATCCCGCTGGAGCACTTTTCGAGCGACAGCTCGCGGTTGCACTTTTCGCGCGTTGGCGCACGGCTAAAATAAGTTCACATTTAATATAATTCAGTCCCACTAGGGTCCAAGGGACCTTAAAATACCAAAACCGTGAAATTTTGGTCATTCAAACCAAAACTATGCAGTTTTTAAGAAATTCTAAGCATTTTGGAATTTCAGGCGCTGCAGCGCGCTGAATCGCACTGGAGCGCTATGAGAGTGGTGGCGCGCGGTAGCGCTTTTCGCGCTCTAGCACGCTGCTAAAATAGATTCACATTTGATATAATTCAGTCCCACTAGGGTCCTAGGGACCTTAAAATTTCAAAACTGTGAAATTTTAGTCATTTATGTCAAAACTGGGCAGTTCTTAAGGAATTACAGGTATTTTGCAATTCAAGCGCTACAGCGCGCTGGAGCACTTTTCGCGTGGTAGCTCGCGGTAGCGCTTTTCATCCCGTAGCGCGCTACTAAAATAAGTTCACATTTGATATAATTATATCCCACTATGGTCATAGGGACCTTAAAACATCAAAACCGTGAAGTTTTAGTAACTTCATCCAAAACTAAGCAGTTTTTCAGAAATTTTTGGCATTTAGCAATTTCATGCGCTGCAACGCGCTGAATCGTGCTGGTCCCGCGCGGCATCGTGTGGAACACTTTTCGTGCTGCAGCGCGCGATAGCGCTTTTCACGCGGCAGCTCGCAGCTAAAATAGGTTCACATTTGATATAATTCAGTCCTACTAGGGTCCAAGGGACCTTAAAATACAAAAACCGTGAAATTTTGGTCATTTCAGCCAAAACTGTGCAGTTTCTAAGAAATTCTAGGTATTTTACAATTTTAGGCACTGCAGCGCACTGAATCGCGCTGGAGCGCTTTTCGAGCGGCGGCACGCGGCAGCGCTTTTTGCGCGGCGGTGCGCAGTAACGCTTTTCGCGCTGCAGGGCGAGACTAAAATAGGTTCACATTTAATATAATTCAGTCCCGCTAGGGTCCAGGGATCTTAAAATACTAAAACCATGAAATATTAGCCATTCAAACCAGAATTGTGGAGTTTTTAAAAAATTCTAGGCATTTTGTAATTTCAGGCGATGCAGCGCGCTGAATCGCGCTAGAGCGCTTTTCACGCGGTTGCGCTTTTCGCGCTGCATTGCTCGAGAGCGCTTTTCACGCGACAGCGCGGTAGCGCTTTTTTTGCTCTATCGCGCGGCTACAATAGGTTCACATTTCAATCCCACTAGGGTCCTGCGGACCTTAAAATACCAAAACCGTGAAGTTTTAGCCATCTTAGCCAAAATTGGACAGTTTTTAAGAAATTCTAGTTATTTTGAAATTTCAGGAGCTGCAGCGCGCTAGATCACGCTGGAGCACTTTTCGAGCGGCAGCGCTTTTCGCACGACAGCGCACTGCTAAAATATGTTCACATTTGATATAATTCTCTCCCACTAGGGTCCTGGGCACCTTAAAATACCAAAACCGTGAAGTTTTAGCCATTTCAGCCAAAAATAGCCAGTTTGTAAGAAATTCTAGGCATTTTGCAATTTCAGGCGCTGGAGCGCTTTTTGCGCGGTAGCGCACGGTAAGGCATTTCACGTGGCGGCACGCGGTAGCACCGATTAAAAAAGGTTCACATTTAATATAATTCTGTCCCACTAGGGTTCCAGGGACCTTCAAATTCCAAAAAAGGGAGATTTTGGCCATTTCAGCCAAAACTAGACAGATTTTAAGAAATTCTAGGCATTTTGTAATTTCAGGCACTGCAGTGCGCTGGAGCGCTTTTCACGCGGCAACGCACAGTAGTGCTTTTCGTGCTACAATGCTCGGGAGTGCTTTTCTCGCGGCAACGCGCGGTATTGCTTTTTGCGGTCTAGCGCGTGGCTAAAATACTTTCAATTTGATATAATTCTATCCCACTAGGGTCGTAGGGACCTTAAAATATCAAAATCATGAAATTTTGGCCATTTCAGTCAAAACTGGGCAGTTTTTAAGAAATTCTATGCATGTTGCAATTTCAACCGCTGCAGGGCATTGAAATGCGCTGGAGCGCTTAACGCGCGGTAGAGCGCATCTAAAATAGGTTCACATTTGATATAACTTTATCCCTCTTGGGTCCTAGGGACCTTAAAATTCTAAAAACCGTGAAATTTTGGCCATTTCAGCCAACAATGGGCAGTTTTTAAGAAATTATAGGCATTTTGCAATTTCAGGCGTTGCAGCGCGCTGAATCGCGCTGGAGCACTTTGCGAGCGGCGGCGCGCGATAGCGCTTTTGGCGCGGCGGCGCGTGGTAGCGCTTTTCGCGCTATAGGGCGCGGCTAGAATAGGTTCCCATTTGATAATATTCAGTCCCGCTAGGGTCCAAGGATCTTAAAATACCAAAACTGTGAAGTTTTGACCATTTTAGTAAAAACTGGGCGGTTTTTAAGAAGTTCTATGCATTTTGCTATTTCAGCCAAAACTGGGCAGTTTTTAAGAAATTCTAGTTATTTTGCAATTTTAGGCGCTGCAGCGCGCTACAGTGCTGTTCGAGCGGCAGCACGTGTAAGCGCTTTACGCGCGGCAGCGTGCGGTAACGCGCGGTTACAATAAGTTCACATTTGATATAATTCAGTCCACTAGGGTCCAAGGGACCTTAAAACCATAAAGTTTTGGACATTTCAGCCAATACAACGCAATTTTTAAGGAATTCTGGGTATTTTACAATTTCAGGCGTTACAGCGCACTACCAAATCCTGGAGTGCGCTGCAATGCGCTAGAGCGCTTTTCGCGCGGTTGCGCACGGTTAAAATAGGTTCAGATTTGATATAATTGAGTCCCACTAGGGACCTACGGACCTTAAAATACCAAAACCGTGAAGTTTTGGCCATTTCAACCAAAACTAAGAAGTTTTTAAGAAATTCTTGGCATGTTGCAATTCAGGCGCTGCTGCGTGCTGAATCGCGCAGGAGCGCTGTTCGCGCAGTAGCACTTTTCGCACGACCATGCGCAGTAGATCTTTTCGCACGACAGCGCACGGTAGCGCTTTTCACGCTACAGCGCGCAGCTAAAATAGGTTCACATTTGATATAATTCACTCCCGTTAGGGTCTAAGGGAACTTAAAATAGAAAAACCATGAAATTTTGGTCATTTCAGCCAAAACTGGGCAGTTTTTAAGAAATTCTAGGCATTTTGCAATTTTAGGCGCTGCATCGCGCTGAATCGCTCTGGAGAGCTTTTCGCCCGATAGCGCTGTTCGCGCGACAGCGCTTTTCGCGCTGCATTCTCAGGAGCGCTTTTCACGCGACAGCGCTTTTCGCGCTCTAGTGCGCGGCTACAATAGGTTCACATTTGATATAATTCAATCCCATTAGGGTCCTACGAACCTTAAAATACCAAAACCGTAAAGTTTTAGCCATTTCAGCCAAAACTAGACAGTTTTTAGGAAATTATTGGAATTCTGCAATTTCGGGGCCTGCAGCGCGCTGAATCACACTGGAGCCCTTTTCGTGCGGCAGTGCGCGATAGCAGTTTTCGTGCTGTACGGCGCAGCTAAAATAAGTTCACATTTGATATATTTCTGTCCCACTATGGTCCAAGGGACCTTAAAATACCAAAATCGTGAAGTTTTAGCCATTTCGGCCAAAACTAAGTAGTTTTTAAGAAATTCTTAGCATTTTGCAATTTCAGGCGCTGCAGCGCGCTAAATCACGCTGGAGTGCTTTTCGTGCTGCAGCACGCGATAACATTTTTTGCGCGGCAGCGCGCGGCTAAAATAGGTTCACATTTGATATAACTCAGTCCCACTATGATCCAAAGGACCTTAAAATACCAAATAGTGAAATTTTGGCAATTCAAGCAAAAACTGAGCAGTTTTTAAGAAATTCTATGAATTTTGCAATTTTAGGCGCTGCAGCATGCTGGATTGCACTGGAGCCCTTTTTTGGCAGCAATTGGCGCACGGCAGCGCTTTCCGCGCAGCAGCACGCTGCTAAAATAGGTACACATTTGATATAATTCAGCACCACTAGGGTCCAAGAGACATTAAAATACCAACACCATGAAATATTGGTCATTCAAACCAAAACTGGAAAGTTTTTAAGAAATTCTAGGCATTTTGTAATTTCAAGCGCTACAGCGCGCTGAATCGCGCTGGAGCTCTTTCCGAGCGGCGGCTCGCGGTAGCGCTTTTCGCGCGGCAGCTCTCGGCTAAAACAGGTTCACATTTGACATAATTCAGTCCCACTAGTGTCCAAGGGACCTTATAATACAAAAACCGTGAAATTTTGGCCATTTCAGCCAAAACTGGCAATTTTTAAGAAATTATGGGCATTTTGCAATTTCAGGCGCTGCAGCGTGCTAAATCGCGCTGGAGCGCCTTTCGAGCGGCAGCACGTGGGGGCGCTTTTCGTGCTGCAGCGCAAGGTAGCGCTTGTCGCGCGGCGGTACACGGCTAAAATAAGTTCACATTTAATATAATTCAGTACCACTAGGGTCCAAGGGACCTTAAAATACCAAATTTGTGAAATTTTGGTCATTCAAGCCAAAACTATGCAGTTTTTAAAAAATTTTAGGCATTTTGGAATTTCAGGCGCTACAGCGCGCTGAATCGCGCTGGAGCGCTATGCGAGCGGCGGCACGCGGTAGCGCTTTTTGCGCTCTAGCGCGCTGCTAAAATAGATTCACATTTGATATAATTCAGTACCACTAGGGTCCTAGGGACCTTAAAATTCCAAAACTGTGAAATTTTGGCCGTTTATGACAAAACTGGGCAGTTTTTAAGAAATTATAGGCTTTTTGCAATTTCAAGCGCTACAGCGCGCTGAATCGCGCTGGAGCGCTTTTCGCGTGGTAGCGCTTTTCATGTGACAACGTGCGACTAAAATAAGTTCACATTTGATATAATTCTGTCCCACTAGGGTCATAGTGTAACAACCCTATCTTGTTACCATGCTAATTGTAGGTTGTTTAATTCAACTATTAGTGCCATTGCCTTTAGAACATCAATTTATGCTTATCTAGAAAATTAGAAGTCCATTGAACTTCTCTAAGTCAAGAATTGCAATTTGATCAGTCTAGATGCCCTAGTCTAGACCCAAAATATTTTGATCTCAGAATTAAAATCTGGTTGCATTTTTGAATTCCTCACCCCCAAATTAGCTAAGGGTGAAATTTTGGTGCAATTTAGAATTCATTTGGGCCATAAGTTAATTTAAATTGAAAAGGTTCAATTGCAAAAAGGGGTTCCAAACATTTAGAATTTGCAAACTTACGCTCGGCCATTTTAAAACAGCGGGCGCAATCTGAACCATCCATTTCTCGGATCAGATCGTGCGGCCCGTGCTTTAACTTAGGATCAATCAATCGAGATCGTTCCGCAGTTCGATCGAAGGATCAGACAGTATCCAACTATCCATCAGATCCAGAGATCCAAATCCAACGGACTATCCTCGCCCCACGTTCGGTCGTTAGTTGTCCGAGGATCTGGGCCGTCCCACGTCAACGATCGATCGATCCAACTGCTGCCGTGGATCCCGCACTGTTCTTCGTCTTCCTCTCTTCCGCGCAAATCCCCGATAGGAAAAATCGCATCTCCGATAGGCAGAGTCTGTCCCCCACTCCCCAAGCCGGCTCAGCAAGCTCGTTAGGGCATTTCCTGTTTTGGTGGCACCTCTGGGTCGGGCCCTTGGGCCCTGAGCACCCTAATGTGGGAGCTCTGAGAGCTCCTCCTGGCCCGAGCTCTCGGCCCAAGGCGAGCCAAGCCAAGCCTTAGCATTTCATCCCAATGCCTTCCTGAGGCTATAAATAGCCTTAGGTCTCACCTTAGAAGGTTTTTGCTATTCAATTGAGTCCATTTAAAGCTTCCCCTCCACCCGCCATTGTTGCTCTGCCCGGCTTCGTCCAGACGCTCCTAAGCTCGCGTACAGCTGATAGAGGGTTACTCCTGGAGTTCAGGACCCCTAAGAGCCTCTCTGCTGCTTCGTGCCAAGCTCCGTCATCCAGTCCAGCTCAGACCAATAAAAACTAGGTACCCCCAATCGGGACTGAGTCGTATGGGCTCAGCTCCTTCTCAATTTTGATCACCGAACTCCTCTCTAGCTTTGGCGAATTGTTTGCAATCAAATTGATGGGTTAGGGGAAGTTCGTTCGATCGTATCAATCGAACGGGTTATCCGTCTCTCAGAGCTCGGGACCGAGTAAGGTCCCAGAGATCTAGAGTCTCCCAGGACACGTTTAAATAGGGCTTCGATCCGTCCTTATGCCCTGATGGTGAACGGATCAAGCCCTAGCCCAGACAAGCCCCTTGTGAGGAGAATTTCTCCTCACAGTGAGCGCCTTTCGAGTGAAATGGGGAAATGGGCTCCAGAGGAATTAGTCCACCCCATTTAGCATTTTAGGTTTCCTAAGGTTAGCCATGGTCCCAGGAATGCGCAGCCATCGTTCTCACACCCTGGCTTGGCTCGAGGACTGAGAATTTCGGCGATGAGGGTTCGCCCTGATCGTCCTCAGTCGGGGCCAGGCGAAGGGAAGAAGACGACAGCGCGGGTCGGGTCGACCCGTGACCCGCGCTGTCCAACAGTAACGGGCCCTCTGGCCCGAGCGGCCCGCGCGTTTTGGGATCGGGCCGGCGCCGGGTTAAATAATAAATCTGTTATTTAATATTTATTTTTCTTAAGGAAATTAGGAAAATTAAAATAGAAAAATACAGAATGTATTTCCTTAATAAATTTTAATCCACTGGTCCAAATCCTATACTATCATATATGAAAATGATCAGAAAAATACAAGGAACTTGAATATAAAATAAAACCATGCATTTGATGGTTATATCATTAATTATTACCTAATTACAGTGGATCTTAATTAGGGCAAATTAGCCATTCCACTTATCCAAATTTCATGTTTTGGGTGCCATTAGTTTACTTATGATTAATAGAATGCATGTGCTAAGTAGAATATTTTTCTAAATTCTGTACTCTTAATTATGCCCTAATTTTGTTAGAACATGATTAGTAAATTTTAGGGTTTATACTTACTGGATCTTAGCAAACTTAGTCTCTGATTACTTGTATGGTTAATTAGAACTTGTATGCCAAAAATCATGTCATTTAAATGGTTGGATTTTTACTTATGTGCTAATCCTTTTTGATTAGAATTAGGGTTTTGATTAGCATAAAGTAACCCTTGCTTTAGAACTTGAGTTATCAGTTTAGTTTAGAACAGCAAGCAAATGAACTGAATTCATTCTTACAAAGTTCTTAAGTATGCTTGAATAAACTCAAAGATATAGAATCTTAATTATCTTAATTAACTTAAGAAATCTTAAGATTTGGATCAAGCTTTTAAGACTTGATCTAGGTCTGAGATTGCCACCAATAATGCATAATTAATCTACTGAGTTGACATTGATCCTAAATGCATAACTTGATTTTTCTTAAGGCATGAGAAGGGATCAAATCCTAAGCTACTTAAGAAGAATCCAAACCCTTAAGAACCCTAATTTAATTGATTGATTCATAACTTTGGATTAAACATTTTTCCAATGATGCATTTGATTCATTATTGATTCTAAACATTTGAATTAGACAAATTAAGATTATTAATAATCTTTGGTGATTTCACTATCTGAATCAAATCTTAAGATCCCTGATTTTCTCTTAAGTAAAAGACTAGCATAAGAAGACAATTAAAATCTTATTGATTAAACAAGTGAACTAATCCTTAACAATATGTTTGATTTAGATCCCACGATCTTAGATTGAGTGTGATCAGATGACTTAATCATCTGATCTAATCATCTTAAATCTAATTATGGAACAGAACCTAATAGCTTAATGTTAACATTTAGAGGAGAGGACCTTAAAGTTTCTCTTCCTAAGATCATCTTGAATTATTTAAAAAGACCTAAATTCATATATCATGAAGTAGGAGGCCTTGTATGAATCCTTGAGGTAGGAGTATAGAAGATCCCATCACTTTAGAGATTGTTCTATTCTCCTTGTGGTAGTAATCACTTAAGACATTAGAAGAGATGCATCTCCTTATGGTAGAATCCATATTAAGTGATCCTTGATCACATTTGATTGGTGAAACCTTATATAGGACTTACCTATTAGTTTAAGACTTGTAGTCTTGATAAATCCTTGTTCTATTAAATAGACTTGATTGAACCATGATTATTGGGTAGTGCAGTATAGTATACCCATATTATTGGTCCCCAGTAATATTCGGGATTAGTTGAGTCACTCTAAGTGAGATTTATCTTTGTTGCTATCCTGCGGGCTTAGGCGGATATAACCTCGCTTAGAGTAAATTAATCGATCCTAAGAGTGTATTAAACGGGTGCCCATTCCTTAGTTTAATTGAAGGACTGTTGCCATCGGGCAATGCCTCCTAGCGAAGATCACTTCAATAGGTATGTAGCGCCCGTCCCATCGCCGTACGTAAACCACGAGTATAGTTCATAGTTTGGCAGCGGAACGGTGCGTTACTCGGGAGCGGTGGGCCATACAAGTAAAACCCATCATCCCGAATAGGTTTAAAGAGACAAAGCCATATTGAAGGCCGCTGACTCGAGCCCTAAGAGCAGGTTCGAGAGCCAATACCTAAGATAAGCATAGAATCCTTATCTTAAGTATTAGACTTCGTACGTACATAAGGTGTAATGGAGGAAAGAAGGACCCATGTACGTTACAAAATAGATCAGTATTTCCAGTACGCCGATCCCATCACAATACTATGTATAGTAATATAATAGAGTGCGGAAAGTAAAAGCATAACATCCAGAATACATATGTCTCAAGCAGTAGAAAATATCTATCCCATAAAAGAAAAGTAAAAGTACGTCCAGAGTTTTATTACAAACCATAATAATGAAGAAATATAAAGAGTCTGGCCAGAATACTAAAAAAGGTCTAGAAAGTAAAAGTAGGTGCTCAGTCCCCTACAGCTCCAAGTGCTCCTCCTGAGTCTCTGGGATGTCCTCCTGACCTGTCTCTAACTACTGCTCAGGATCAAGCAAAATGCCAAATCCCAAAAGTACCCCGTGTTAGACAAGAAGTCTAACTCATCGAAGCTAACTATACAAGCTAAACTAAACATAACAAGTATGCAAGAACGTAAAGTAAAAATGCAGGAAAAACTGTAAAGCATCAAATAACTGAACTGTAAGAACTAAGCAAAGTAGTACTGCGTCAAAAGTAAATATTGAAGGTAAAAGAAAACATAAGATACTCAAAATCAATGTAAAAAGGAATGTCAAAGGTTGCACTATATGCCACTGAAATAATGCACACAGATATGCTACACCACGGTACATCACTGAGCTACCACTGAAGGCTTATGAGTAGTACGGTCCAATGTAAACACAACAGTTAAGAAATCAGAATGGTGATGCAAATGCACCCTGAAATTCCTCAGTCTGTGTATATAACATTTCGTATCTCATACTTTATCATTGATAACCATTTGTCACAACAGAAGGAATAAGTTTAACTCATGTCTATGCTTATGCTTATGCTGTTATATGATATGAATGGAAATCACAAAATCCATGAAGAATATAGTAAGAAACATAAATGAATCCTAAGTCTCCACTGTGCAGAATCCTGCTAAAAGGATTCTGACTCCAAATCTCTAGATCGATATGTAGTTAAGGTTGCTTGTTTACTCAAAGATCATGGGGCAACGTGATCGTATACACATATTAAATATGTTGTAAAGATATGACACAACATTTAGTTTGATTACGCCACCCTAATAAAGCGATCTTCATTAGGAGGCACCATTCGGTGATGGTTTGTGACCCAAACTAAGCATTTAGTCACTAAACTCACAATCATACTTAGGGTCTTAAGGAAGGTAATTCCCCTTTTTACTTAGTTTTATTTAAGCCATACCTATTGAAGTGATCTTCGCCAGGAGGTATTGCCCAATGGCAACTGTCCTTCAATAAAACTAAGGAATGGGTACCCATTTAATACTCTTAGGATTGATTGATTTACTCTAAGCGAGGTTATGTTCGCCTAAGCCCGCAGGATAGCAACAAAGACAAATCTTACTTAGAGTGACTCAACCAATATAAATTTTTACTGGGGACCAGTAATATGGGTATACTATACTACACTTACCCAGCAATCATGGTTCAATCAAAGCTATTTAATATAACAATGATTTATTGAGACTACAAGTCTTAAACTAATAGGTAAGTCCTATACAAGGTTTCACAAATCTAATATGATCAGGGATCACTTAACCTGGATTCTACCACAAAGAGAGGTATCTCTTCTAATGTCTTGAGTGATTACTACCGCAAGGAGAATTGATCAAGCTCTAAGGTGAAGGGATCTTCTATACTTCTACCTCAAGGATTCATACAAGGTCTCCTACCTCATGATTTATAAATTTAGGTCTTTTATATAATTTAAGATGATTTTATGAAGAGAGCATCAAGATCTCTTCTTTAGATGTTGATATTAGACTATCAGGTTCTGGTTCATTATTAGATTTAGAATGATTAGATCAGATGATGGAATCATCTGATCACACTTAGACTAAGATTATGGGAACTAAATCAAGCATATTGTTAAGGATTAGATCACTTGTTTAATCAATATGATTTTAATTGTCATCTTATGCTAGTCTTCTTTCTTAAGAGAAAATCAGGGATCTAAAGTTTAGATTCAGATCAAGTAATCACATAGATTGTTATTAACCTTAACATGTCTAATTCAAATGTTTAGGATCAATAGTAAATCAGATGTATTATTGGAAAATGTTCAATTCACAGTCTTGAAATCAATATAGTTGAGTTAGGGTTGTTATGGTTTTAGATTTGCCTTAAGTAGAATTAGGGATAGTCTTAAGTCAAATCAAGTGTGTATTTAAAGATCAATGTCAAATCAGTGGATTAATTATGTGTTATTGGTGGCAATCCTAGATCTAGATCAAGTCTTAAAGCTTGATCCAAATCTAAAGATTTCTTAAGTTAATTAAGATATTTAAGATTCCAATTTTGGATTTATTCAAGTATGCTTAATAGGTTTATAAAAGGTGAATTCATTTCATTTAGTTTACTGTTATAAGTTAAAATAATAATTAAAGTCAAATAAATAGTGGTTACTTAGTGCTAATCAAACCTTAAACTCAAGCAAAAAGGATTAGCACATAAATAAAAATACAACCATTCAAATTACATGAAATTTGACATGCAAGTCCTAATTACTCATACAAATAATCAGAGACTGAATTTGCTATGATTCTATGTGTATAAACCCTAAAATTCACTAATTATGATTTGACAAGATTAGGGCATATCTACATTTACAGAGCTCAGAAAAATATTTTGCTTGGCACATGCAATCTAATTAACATTAGTGAACTAATGGCACCCTAAGCATGCAATTTGGACTAGTAAATTTGCTAATTTACTCTAATTAAGTTTTATTGTAATTAAGCAATAATTTAATATCTAAGCATCAAATGTATGATATTATTTTATATTTAAGTTCTTGAGATTTTTTTGAACATTTTCATATATGATATCATGAAATTCTAACCAGTGGATTAAAAGTTATTAAGAAAATTCATTCTGTATTTTTCTATTACATTTTCCTAATTTCCTTAAGGAAAATAAATAAAAAATTCTTTATAATTACTTTAAACAGCGTCGGCCCGATCCCAACCGCGCGGGTCGTTCGGGCCTGCGGCCCGTCACTGTTTATATTGGTTTTAAAACAGCGTTGGCCCGATTTAAATCACGCGGGTTAATTGGGCCTGAAGGCCCGTTGCTGTTCGACAGCGCAGGTCACGGGTCGACCCGACCCGCGCGGTCGTCTTCTTCCCCGCGCCTGGTCCCGACTGAGAGGCGAATGGGGCGAACCCTAATCCCCAAAATTCTCAGTCGTTGAGCCACGCCGGGGCATAAGGACCAACCCATGGAACCCTAAATTGCTAACTGGGATGGTCTATTTCTCCTGGACCCTATTCCTCCATTTCACGTGAAAGGAGCTCACTGTGAGGAGAAATTCTCCTCACAGGGGGCTTGCCAGGGCTGGGGTTCAATCCGTTTACCTTCAGGGCGCAAGCATGGATTGAAGCCCCATTTCCGGAGGTCCTGGGAGGCTTTAGATCCCTGGGACCTTACTCGGTCCCAGAGCTCTGAGGGAAGGACATCCTGTTCGATCGATACGATCGAACAAACCCCTCCCAACGTGCTAATTTGATTGAAACAAATTCGCATTAGCCAGGGGATAGTGTGGGGATGAAAATTAAACAGGAACTGAGCCCATACAGCTCAGTCCAGAATGTGGGGTACCTGGTTTTACTGATCTGAGCTGGTCTAGTTGGCAGAACCTGTCACGAAGCAGCAGAGGGCTCTTAGGGGTCCTGAACTCCAGGAGTTGCCCTCTATTAGCTGTACGCGTGCTTAGGTGCGTCTGGAGAAGCTTAGCAGAGCAGCAATGGCAATCAGAGGAGGAAATTGGAATTTAGCTCAATTCAACAGTAGAGAGCTCCAGAGGTGAGGTCTGAGGCTATTTATAGCCTCAGAGAGGTGTTGGGAGGAACTGTTGGGACTGGGCTCGGCTTGGCTTGGCCCGAGAGCTCGGGTCAAGAGGAGCTCTCCAAATTTCCAAAAATGGGCATATCGGGCTGGAGAGCCCGTCTCAGAGGCCTCACGGGATTGAGGAACCCCTAACGGCTATGCTGAGCTGGCGGAGGAGTGGGGGATAGGCTCTGCCTGTCGGGGATTCCATTTTTTTCTGTCAGGGGGGTGGGGGGTCTGAGCGAAGCGGGGGAGACGATAAGTAGTGCGGGGTTTACGACAGCCGTCTGATGTATCGATCGTTGACGCGGAATGGCTCAGATTCTCAGACAGGTAACGGCCGAACGCGGAGCGGGGATCATCCGTTGGATCTGGATCTCTGGATCTAACGGATGGATCACACTACTTACTATGGGTGGATGGGTACCGTTAGATCCTTTGATGAACCGCGGAACAGCCCAGATGGGTTAATCCTGAGAGAAGGCGCGGGCCGCACGATCTGATCCGAGAAATGGACGGCTCAGATCGCGCCCACTGTTTTGAAGACGGCGGAAGGTATATTTGCAAATTTTAATTGTATGGAGCCCTTAAGTGCAATTGCACCATTTAAATTAAATTGAATTATTGCCCAAATGAACTCCAAATTGCACCAAAAATTCACCCTTAGCTAATTTAGGGGTGAGGAATTTAAAAATGCAATCAGATTTTAATTCTGAGATCAAAATATTTTGGGTCTAGATTAGGGTATCTAGACTGATCAAATTACAAATGTTGACTTAGAGAAGCCCAATGGACTTCAAATTTTCTAGGTAGGCTTATCTTGATGTTATAAAAGCAAAAATGCTAAAAATTGAATCAATCAATATTTATTTTGCATGGTAACAACCTAGGGTTGTTACAAGGTATGGCTTAAATAAAATAAGTAAAGGGGAATCACCTTCATTAAGATGCTAAGTATGATTGTGAGTTTAGTGACTAAATGCTTAGTTTGAGATACAAAATCATCATCGGATGGTGCCTCCTAATGAATATCGCTTTATTAGGGTGGTGTAATCAAACTAAATGTTGTGAGTCCTATCTTTGCAGCATATTTTAATATGTGTATACAGTCACCCCGCCTAGTGATCTTTAAGTAAATAAGCAACGTTAACTAAATATCGATCTAGAGATTTGGAGTCAGAATTCTTTTAGCAGGATTCTGCATAGTGGAGACTTAGGATTCATTTTTGTTTCTTACTATATTCTTCATGGATTTCAGGATTTTTCATTCATACCATATAATGGCATAAGCATAAGCATAAACATGAGTTGAACTCATTCCTTCTGTTGTGACAAATGGTTATCAGTGATATAGTATGAGATACGGAATGTTATATACACAGACTAGGGAATTTAAGGGTTCATTTGTGTCACCATACTAACTTCCTAACTGTTGTGCTTACATTGGACCGTACTACTCATAAACCTTCAGTGATAGTTCTGTGATATACCGTGGTGTAGCATACTTGTGAGCATTGTTTCAGTGGCATACAGTGCAGCTTATAGCATCCTTCTCAACATTTGACATTCCTTTCACCATGGTGTATGAGCATCTGACATTTTCATTTACTTTCAGTATTTAGCTTTGATGCAGTTTTACTTTGCTTAGTTCCTACAGTCCAGTTATTTAATGTCTTTACAGTTTTTCCTGCACTTTTACTTTACGTTCTTGCATATTTGTTATGTTTAGTTTAGCTTGTATAGCTAGCTTCGATGTGTTAGACTTCTTGTCTAACATGGGGTAATTTTGGGATCCGGCAATTTGCTAGATTCCGAGCAGTTGTTGGAGGCAGGTCGGGAGGACGTCCCAGAGATCCGGGAGGAGCAATTGGAGCTGTAGGGGATTGAGCACCTACTCTTACTTTCAAGTTCTTTCCAGTATTCTAGCTAGACTCTTTATATTTTTGCATTTTAATGGTTTGTAATAAACTCTTGATGTACTTTTACTTTCCTTTTATGAGATGGATATTTACTATTGTTTGAGATGAATGTATTCTAGATGTTTTGCTTTTAGCTTCCGCACTCTGTTATACTAATATACATAGTATTGTGATGTGATCGGCGTACTGGAAACGCTGATATATTTTGTAACATACATAAGTTCTTCTCCACTCCCTTGCACCTTATGTACGTACTAGTATAATACCCAAGATAAGTATTTCATTCTTATCTTGGATATTGACTCTCGAACCTACTCTTAGGGTTCGAGTCAGCGGCTTTCAGCATGGCTTCGTCTCTCTAGCCTATTCGGGGAGATGGGTCTTACTTGTACGGCCCACCGTTCCCGAGTAGCGCATCGTTCCACCACCGAACCTAAAATAAAACTTGTCTTTTCGAGCGGCAGCTCTTTTGGCATGGCAGCGCTTTTCGCGCGGCAGCTTGCTGCTAAAATATGTTCACATTTGATATAATTCTGTCCCACTAGGGTCCTAGGCACATTGAAATACCAAAACTGTGAAGTTTTAGCCATTTTAGCCAAAACTAGGCAGTTTTTAAGAAATTCTATGCATTTCGCAATTTCAGGCGCTGCAGCGCGCGGAATTGCGCTGGAGCGCTTTTCGGCGGCAGCGCGCGGAATTGCGCTGGAGCGCTTTTCGGCGGCAGCGCGCGGCTAAAATAAGTTCACATTTGATATAATTCAGTCCCACTTGGGTCCTAGGGACCTTAAAATACCAAAACTGTGAAGTTTTGGCCATTTCAGCCAAAACTAAGCAGCTTTTAAGAAATTCTTAGCATTTTGCAATTTCAGGTGCTGCAGCGCACTGAACCGCGCTCGAGCGCTTTTCGAGCGACAGCGAGCGGGAGCGGTTTTTGCGCTGCCGCGCGCCGTAGCATTTTTCGTGCGACGCCGCGCGGCTAGAATAGGTTCACATTTGATATAATTCAGTCCCATTAGGGTCCAAGTCACCTTAAAATAACAAAACCGTGAAATTTTGGCCAGTCAAGCCAAAACTTGGCAGTTTTTAAAAATTTTAGGCATTTTGCAAATTCAGGCGCTGCAACGCTGAATCGCGCTGGAGCGCTTATCGCGCGGTATGGCTTTTCGCACGGCAGCGCGTGATAGCGCTTTTCGTGCAGCAGCTAGCGCCTAAAACATGTTCATATTTGATATAATTTAGGCCCACTATGGTCCAAGGGACCTTAAAATACAAAAACTTGAAATTTTGGCAATTTCAACCAAAACTTGGCAATGTTTAAGAAATTCTAGGCATTTTGCAAATTCAGTCGCTGCAGCATGCTGAATCGCGCTGGAGCACTTTTCAGGCGGCAACACGCGGTAGCGCTTTTCGCTTGGCAGCTCGCGGTAGTGCTTTTCGTGCTCTAGCGCGCGGCTATAATAGGTTCACATTTGATATATTTCAGTCCCGCTAGGGTCCTAGGGACCTTAAAATATGAAAATCGTAAAGTTTTGACCATTTCAACTAAAACTAAGCAATTTTTAAGAAATTCTTGGTATTTTTCAATTTTAGGCTCTGGAGCGCTTTTCGCATCGCAACGCAGAGTAGCGCTTTTCCCGTGGCAGTGCGCGGTTGTGCTTTTCGCACGGCAGCGCGCGGCTAAAATAGGTTACCATTTGATATAATTCAGTCCCACTAATGTCCTAGGGACCTTAAAATACAAAAATCGTAAAGTTTTGGCCATCAGCCAAAACTAAGCTGTTTTTAAAAAATTCCTGGTATTTCGCAATTTCAGGCGCTGGAGCGCTTTTTGCACCGCAGCGCGCAGTAGCGCTCTTCCCATGGTAGAGCGCGGTACCGCTTTTTGTACGGCAATGCATGGCTAAAATAGGTTCACAATTGATATAATTTAGTCCCACTAGTGTCCTAAGGACCTTAAAATACCAAAACCGAGAAGTTTTGGCCATTAGCCAAAACTGGGCAGTTTTTAAGAAATTCTGGGCATTTTATAATTTCAGGTGCTGGAGCTCGCGGTAGCGCTTTTCCCGTGGTAGAGCGCGGTACCGCTTTTCGCACGGCAGCGCACGGCTAAAATAGGTTCACATTTGATATAATTCAGTCCTACTAGTGTCCTAGGGACCTTCAAATGCCAAAACCATGAAGTTTTGCCATCAGCCAAAACTTGGCTGTTTTTAAGAAATTCTCGGCATCTTGAAATTTCAGGAGTTACAGCACGCTGCAGTGCGCTGGAGCGCTATTCGAGCGGCAGTGCGCGTGAGCATTTTTTGCGCTGCAGCACACGGTAGCGCTTTTTGCGCGGCAGTGCACAGCTAGAATAGGTTTACATTCGATATAATTCAGTCCCACTATTGTCCTAGGGACATTAAAGTACCAAAACTGTGAAATTTTGGCCATTTCAGCCAAAACTGGGCAGTTTTTCAGAAATTCTAGGCATTTTGAAATTTCAGGCGCTGCAGCACGCTGAATCGCGTTGGAGCGCTTTTCGAGAAGCAGCGCGCGGCAGAGCTTTTGGCGCTGCAGCGCGCGGTACCGTTTTTTGCGCGCGGCTAAAATAGGTTCACATTTGATATAATTCAGTCCCACTAGGGTCTTAGGGACCACCTTAGAATACCAAACCCGTGAAATTTTGGCTATTTCAGCCAAAACTGGGCAGTTTTTAAGAAATTCTAGGCATTTCGCAATTTCAGGCGCTGAATTGCACTGGAGTGCTTTTCGAGCGGTAGCATGCGGGAGCGCTTTTCGCGCGGTAACGCGCCACTAAAATAAGTTCACATTTGATATAGTTCAGGCCCACTAGGGGCCAAGGGACCTTAAAATACTAAATCGTGAACTTTTGGCCATTTCAGCGAAAACTACAGTTTTTAAGGCATTCTGGGTATTTTGCAATTTCAGGCGTTACAGCACGCGACAAAGCGCTAGAGCGCACTGTAGCACTTTTTGCGCCGTAGCACGCAGCTACAATGGGTTCACATTTGATATAATTGAGTCCCACTAGGGTTTTAGGGACCTTAAAATACCAAAACCGTGAAGTTTTAGCCATTTCAACCAAAACTAAGTAGTTATTAAAAAATTCTTGGTGTTTTGCAATTTCAGGCACTGCAGCGCACTAAATCGCGCTGGAGCGCTAGTCGCACGATAGTGCGCGGTATCGCTTTTCGTGCTGCAAGGCGTGGCTAGAATAGGTTCACATTTGATATAATTCAGTCCCGCTAGTGTCCAAGGGACCTTATATAACAACCCTAGGTTATTACCATGCAAAATATAAGCTACTTGATTTAATTTTTTTTAGTATCATTATTTTTAGATCATCAATATAAGCCTATCTAGAAGACTTGAAGTTCATTAGACTTCTCTAAATCAAATTTGTAAATCGATCAATCTAGATGCCTTAATCTAGACCCAAAATAATTTGACTTCAGAATTAAAATTTGATTTCATTTTTGGATTCCTCACCCCCAAATTAGATAAGGGTGAAAATTTGGTGCAATTTGGAATTCATTTGGGCAATAATTCAATTTAATTTAGAATGGTTCAATTGCACTTAAGGGCTTATAACTTTCCATAATTGCATTTATCCCTAATACCTAATATAACATCCGGGATCCGCTGTGCGGATAGCGGGAGATCCGCTGCGGAGCCCGGGTCATGCGGCAGCGGGATCCCTCAAATCTAGCCGTCGCGCCTTTCCATCCGACGGTTAGGATTAGAACAGCGTGTCCGCGGTTAGATCAACCCTAATGATCCTACGGTGCAGATTTAATCTGGTTCGGCTGTTAGGATCCAGAGGATCAGGACTGTTGCGTCTTCCCGATCGATGCATCAGACGGTCCACAGCGCACCCGCACTATGGATCTTCATCTCTGCCAAGCCGCGCCCAACAGGGAAGATTCCCCGTACTGCCAGTGGCCTCCCCTATCCCCCACGCACGCCTCCAGCTCAGCAAATTGTTGCTGGTCTTCCCCTAAACACCATGAGACCCCAATTGGGCCTTGTGACCCGGCCACTCTTGAAATGGAATTTCGAGAGCTCGGCCATGGCCCACCCTCTCGGGCCTCCCCAACCCGAGCCAGTGGCTCCAGAAGCTTCCCTAAGCTCAGCCAAGGCTATAAATAGCCCTAGCTCCGCTTCAATTGATCCTTGTTGATCAATTGTAGCCTCTAAAATTTGTCGCCATTGTCGAACTCCCGAAGCTTCACCCAGGCGCTCCTGAGCTCGCGTACTGCTGATAGAGGGTTACTCCTGGAGTTCAGGACCCCTAAGAGCTTCCAGAGTCCCTGCGGTAATGAACCACGATCCGTCTTCCAATCCCAGCTCCGTCCCGCAAAGCCAGGTATCCTAGTTGCAGGTTCTGAGCCAATAAGGCTCAGAACTTATTCCATTTGACACGGCTTTCTACTTATTGTCAATTCGAACTCAGCTGTATCGTAATTAGGGTCTAGGTTAGCCCCGATCGATTCGGGTTCAGTTTCTTCTGGATCGCCTCGGTCGTGTAAGGACCCAGCGATCCAGGCCACCCCAGACCCCCGGACTAGAGGACTTCGATCCGCCTCACCTCCATGATGGTGTGGGATAGAGCCTGGGGTCTGGCATGGCCTCTGTGGGGAGAATTGTCTCCCCACAGTAGCTCAATGGTGGAATCCTCTGGTGAGTAAGGTCTGGCTGATCCAGACCATCTCACAAGGGGATTCGGGTCCCAATCGACGCGTCTGACCATGGTGATGGAGTAGCAATCGAATGCTGGCCGAGCTATGGCCTGGGTGCACCGAAATTTTGGGAATTAGGGTTCCCTAATTCGGCCTACCCATCGGGACGGAAGAATGGGGACGACGGCACTGTGCAGGCCAGGTCGACCCACGACCCGCGCGGTGCGACAGTGCCGGGTCTCCCGGGCCCCGGTCGACCCACGCGTTTTCGATTCCGGACTGAGCCGTTTTATTAAAATCGAATTAATGGAATTATTTTCCTTAAGGAAAATAATTCGATTAATCAAATCATAGGATTTTGATTAAATAAAAATACATAATGTATTATTCAAATAACTTTTAATCCACTGGTCCAAATCCTATGACATCATATATGAAAATGATCAGAAAAATCTCAGGAACCTAAATATAAAATAAAATCATGCATCTGATGGTTAGATCTTTAATTTTTGCCTAATTACAGTGGATCTTAATTAGGGCAGATTAGTAAATTTACTCATCCAAATTACTTGTTTAGGGTGCCATTAGCTCACTGATGTCAATTAAATTGCATGTGCTACGCAAAATATTTTTTTGAGTTCTGTAATTTTAGTTATGCTCTAATCTAGTTAAATTATGATTAGTAAATATTAGGACTTATACTGATTGGATCTTAGCAAACTTAGGCTCTAATTTTTTGTATGATTAATTAAAACTTACATGTCAAATATCATGTTATTTGAATGGTTGGATTGGTTCATATGAGCTAATCCTTTTTGAGTGGAATTAGGGTTTGATTAACATTAAGTAATCTCTATTTTATAAACTTTGATTGTTAATCTGATTTATAACAAAAATTAAGTATAGTGAATTCACCTAGATAAGCTTATTAAGTATCCTTGAATGAATCTAAAGGTTTGAAATCCTAAATATCTTAATTAACTTAAGAAATCTTAAGATTTGGGTCAAGCTTTTAAGACTTTAACTAGGTCTGAGATTGCCACCAATAATACATAATTAATCCACTAATTTGACATTGATCTTAAATGAATAACTTGATTTTTCTTAAGGCATGAGAAGGGATCAAACCCTAATCTACTTAAGAAAAGTCCAAATCTTTAAGAAACTTGACTTAATTAAATTGATTTCAAAACTAGGAACTTAACATTTTCCAATAATGCATTTGATTTATTATTGATACTAAACATTTGAATAAGACAAACTAAGGTCAATAACAATCCTTGGTGATTTTATCATCTGAATCAAACCTTAAGATCCCTGATTTTCTCTTAAGAAAGAAGACTAACATGAGAAGACGATTAAAATTATATTGATTAAACAAGCGACCTAATCCTTAACAATATGTTTGATTTAGATCCCATGATCTTTGATTGAGTGTGACCAGATGACTTTATCATCTGATCTAATCATCCTAAACCTAATTATGCAACAGAAACCTAAGAGATAAATATCAAAATTGACAAGAGAGGACCTTAAGTATCTCTTCATGAGATCATCTTGAAATATTTAAAAGACTTAAATTCATATACCATGAGGTAGGAGGCCTTGTATGATCCCTTGAGGTAGAAGTATAGAAGATCCCATCACCTTAGAAATTAATCTACTCTCCTTGTGGTAGTAATCCATTAAGGCATTGGAAAAAGATGCTTCTCCTTGTGGTAGAATCCTTATTAAGTGATCCTTGATCAAACTTGATTGGTGAACCCTTGTACAGGACTTACCTATTAGTCTAGAACTTGTAGTTCTGATAAATCCTTGTTTTGTTAAATAGACTTGATTGAACCATGATTATTGGGTAGTGCAGCATAGTATACCTATATTACTAGTATTCGAGATTAGTTGAGTCACTCTAAGTGAGATTTATCTTTGTTGCTATCCTGCGGGCATAGGCAGATATAACCTCACATTGAGTAAATCAATCGATCCTAAGAGAGTATTAAATGGGTGCCCATCCCTTAGTTTGATTGAAAGACAAGTTGCCAACGGGCAATGCCTCCTAGCGAAGATCGCTTCAATAGGTATGGCTCAAATAAACTAAGTGACGGGATTCACCTTCTTTAAGACGCTAAGTATGATCGTGAGTTTGGTGACTCAAGGCTTAGTTTGAGATACAAAACCATAATGGATGGTGCCTCCAAATGAAGACCGCTTTATTAGGGTGGCGTAATCAAACTAAATGTTGTAAGTCCAATCTTTGCAGCATATTTAATATGTGTATAAAATCTCCCCACCCAGTGATCTTTAAATAAAGAAGCAACTTTAACCAAACACCGATCTAAAACTTGGAAACAGAATCATTTTAGCAGGATTCTGCACAGTGGAGACTTAGGATTCATCACTGTTTCTTAATACATTTTTATGGATTTCGGGATTTCTCATTCATTCAACATCATGGCATAAGCATAAGTATGAACATGAGTGGAACTCATTCCTTCTGTTGTGACACAAGGTTATCAGTGATACAGCATGAGATACGGAATGTTATATACACAGACTGGGGAATTCTAGGGTGTATCTGCATCACCATACTTACTTCCTAACTGTTGTACTTCATTGGACCGTACTACTCATAAATATTCAGTGATAGTTCTGTGATATTTCGAGCTATAGCATATTTGTGAGCATTGCTTTAGTGGCATATAATGTAGCTTATATCATTCCTTTCAGCATTTGGCATTCCTCTCACGTTCATTTTACGAGTATCGGATACTTACATTTACTTTCAGTATTTAGTTTTGATGCAGTTTTATTTCACTCAATTCTTACAATTTTAGTTATTTATTCCCTTTACAGTTTTCCTGCACTTTTACCTTACGCCCTTGCATATTTGTTATGTTTAGTTTAGCTTGTTTAGATAGCTTCGATGTGTTAGACTTCTTATCTAACACGGGGTGCTTTTGGGATCCGACAATTTGCTAGATCCTGAATAGTTCTTGGAGACAGGTCAGGAGGATGTACCAGAGACTCAGGAGGAGCATTTAGAGATGTAGAGATTTGAGCACCTACCTTTATTTTCTAGCTCTTTCTGCATTTTAGATAGACTCTTTATATTCCTGCATTTAAATTGTTTGTAATAAATCCTGGATGTATTTTTACTTTTCTTTTCTGAGATGGATATTTACTACTGCTTGAGATGAATGTATTTTTGGATGTTTTGCTTTTAGTTTCCGCACTCTGTTATACTACTATACAGAGTATTGTGATGTGATCAGCGTACTTGAAATGCTGATATATTTTATAACGTACATGGGTTCTTTTTAGCTCCCTTGAACCTTATGTACGTGGCAGTCTAATACCTAAGATAAGTATTATTATCTTAGATATTGAATCTCGAACGTACTCTTACGGTTCGAGTCAGTGACCTTCAGTATGGCTTCATCTCTCTAGCCTATTCGGGAGGATGGGTTTTATTTGTGTGGCCCACCGCTACCGAGTAATGCACTATTCCGCCACCGAACTATAAATTATAATTGGCTTTTGCGCATGGCGACGGGATGGGGCGTTACAGTTGGTATTATAGAAGTATTATAAAGTGTCAGATAAGGAGCTTGTTCCTATCTACTTTATAATCTGTTCTTTGTGTCAGGATAATATCACAATCACTATGTATAGTGCAAAGCAAACATCCAAAAGGTTCATTAAGTTGTCTCTGAAATAAAAAGGGGGATTATGTCCACAATACTGACACCCTAAGGATTAAACGCACATAACAAGATAAGTGAAACTGAAAATTTTAAATAACACCATAGGATTTAAATGAATTTTGAAAGAAATGAATGAATGAAATATTTATGAGTTAAACTATTTAGGGGATGGAATACTCGCCATCAGCATTTCTGTTCTACCTTAGGAGGTTTGATAATTATTGGATAGACAGCGTACAAGATGGTCAGATCTACGGGAGGATGGTAGATGGAGTATCACCCCGAGGAGTCGTAGTACTATAAAAGATCTAGGTTCATTCATCCTTCAGGGGTACCAGTCTTTCGGCACTCGCCAAAGAGTGGTTGGATCGTGTTACGATGGCACTTTGAGAGACAGCCTGTCCAGAGAGGTACCATCTGGAGATTGTAGAGGTCCTACTGAGGGGATCAGCAAGTCGTTGGTGGTATTGGGTTGATAGGAGATTAGCTCGGAAGGGTCACATAGTCACATATAATGACTTTTGTGCTGCCTTCTGGGTAGAGTATTGTAACTAGATTCTAGGAATTTCCTTATGACATGTCTTGTTATCTAGTTTGCAAATTTTGATATATCCATGTATGTTCTCCTTTGAGAAAGAATTCAAGAATGAATGAAATTTCATGTTTCTAAAATTTACATTGTAACTACAACTATGAATCCTGGTTCCCCCTCTGCCCCCACTCCCATTAAAAAGACGATCCCATCGTCAAGTGGACCTGAGGAGTCAAGTCTTATGGCCAATTTAATAAAGGCCTTAATCGACAGCAACACACAACAGGCACAGGAGACACTATCTCTCATCCTCTCAGTCAAACAACAATCCTCCAGATCTTCTTCCTATAATTCAGGGGACGGAGTCCTACACAATTTCCTTCATTTCCGTACTCCCACATTCAACGGACCATTAAACCCCATGGATACAGTAACATGGATAACGTTGGTGGAGAAGAACCTGACCTTAATTAAATGTCCTAATTCTGAGGCAATCCGTCTGGTAACCTACTTGTTTCAAGAAGAAGCAGAATACTGGTGGGAAAGTGAACATAATAACAAGTTTGCGGACTTTGAGGTGGAGGACATTCCATGGGATATGTTCATGGAAGCATTTCGCAAAGCTTTCATTCCGGCCTCAGCACAAGTAGTTCTAGAAGACGAACTCCTTCATCTTACCCAAGGCAATAAGTCCGTGTCTGAATATGAACAAGATTTCAGGAGACTTTCAAAATTCATTCCAGATCTAGTTAGAACGGAAGCATCCAAGTGTCACTGCTTCATGAAGGGCTTGAGAGATTATATTAGAGCACACCTAGTCTCACGACAATTCAAAACTCTACTTGAATTAATCGAGGCTGCCCGTCTGCAAGAAGGATTCCAGGGTCAGCTGGACCGAAGAGAAAAGCCATAGTCACGCACCACGAGACAAGCGCTTTGGCCATCGCAAAACGGCCAGAGTCTACAACTACACAATCTCAGTCTCAAAATTCTGAATGTAAGAGGATACATCTGTATGGAAAGTGCTACCACTTTGGTGGTGTATGTTTCACTTGTGGCCGTAAGGGCCATCGCTACTATGAGTGCAGGGAGAAAAATACCATCGATGGTGTGCCCATCGACCACTCCCGCCATAAGCAAACCTTTCGTGCTCAACCTGAAAACCAGCGGGAGCCCGCTCCTACTATAATGCCGGCTCCTACGACGAACTCAAAGGCAAGTGTACCTGTGCAAAGGTCAACATATAACCGCCAGGATTCAGGGACCCAGAACAAACAACCCTCGGCACCTGCCCGGGCATATATGTTAACTCCAGCTTCTGCTCTTGAAAATAATGACGTAGTATCAGGTACGCCTTAAATAAGTTCTCTTTTCTTACTGTATTAAGTAATTACCTTTTACAATTCCAGTATTTCAATTTTCGAATAAATTATCCTTATGCAAATTATCGCAACTAAAGGCACTTTAACAATAAACGACACAACTTGTAATGTTTTATTCGATACGGGAGCAAGTCATTCTTTCGTATCGGAAGAGTGGGCTAAAACACTTAAACTACATACACATCAACTAGCCAGTTCATTAAGTATTGGGCTACCTTCTGGAGATCGTATGCAGTCTCAACAATTCTGCAATCTAGATATTCCTATTAAGGGTCAAAACTTCAGAGCTAAGCTAATTCTATTGCCAAACACCAACTTCGACAT